>JAJHPC010000020.1:8562156-8797156 GCA_024447665.1 Juncus inflexus | reverse complement strand
TTGATAGAGTTTGAAGTTTCTCTTCCAATGACCAACCTTGTTGCAATGGAAGCAAACTCCCTCCATGTCATTCTTGATCCTAGGTTTAGGCAATACCTTGTCTTTACCCTTGCTCTTGTTCCCGGTCTTCTTACTCTTCTTCTTTTGAACCATTAGGAAATCTTTGACAACATTTGTCTTCATGTCTTCCTATGCATTCTTAAGCATGCCATGCAACTCGGTGATGGATTTCTCCATCTCATGCATATTATAGTTCATGATGAATTGCTTAAAACTAGGAGGTAACGACCCCAGAATTATGTCAACAGCCAATTCTCTGGGCATATCTGAACCAAGCCTCTCCAATTTATCAAGATAGCTCTTCATCTTGAGTACATGAGCACTCACAGATGAACCTTCATCCATCTTTGTGTCAGTCAGAGAGATGGTCTTGGAATATTTCCTTGAAAGTTACGATCATATCGTAAGCACCCATGTCCTCCAGTTGCTTCTGAAGCTCGGAGGTCATGGTCGCTAGCATAAGACAAGCTATCTCCGTGTCCTCCTTAATACGTTTCAGGAAAAAACTAATTCTTCAAACTCTAGGAAATAATAATATCCAATATTATATTCCCATAAACTATTTTCGTGATGTTTTGAAATAATATTTTTCAAAACCCTAAAATTTATTATACTAGAATTTACTAAATTTTAAATATGTAATCGACGATTATTTCCTTAACGAACGCTCTAATGCCACTGTTTGGAAATCCATAGCCATGTACGTTACATGTGCAGCGGAACCTATGGATTTAACCCGCCCTAGGATCTACGTTAAGGGAATAAAAGTACGAGATTAACTATTAAAATTTATACCTCGGATCGTCCTGATCCGCGAGACGAAGAACCGATGTAGGTGTGAACTTTTCTGACTTGCAACCTTCTCCTTCCCGAAGCTCGACTCGCGACCTCCTTGCTTCTACTAGGGATGAAGATCGATCGCTCGTAAGTTCTCAAGATAGAGAACCTCTACTCGTATCCACGTGAACTTCAGACGTACGGAATAACCGGACTTGGCTAGACATGTCCGAAAATACTTTCTGAATATCTCTCAAGACTTTCTCTCTCTTTTATTTGTAAAAGACGGCCTCTAAGGCTTCTTGAGTTGTGTTTAGAATAGAGAGAGAGGCGAACGATTGCTCAGTTACCGTAACTAAAAATCCTAATCTGCGCCTATTCCGTTGCCAACAGAATAGGTATTTCCATAACGGAATACTTGGCAGCTAAGGTTATTACAGTTTCCATGTCTATTCCGTTGGGAACGGAACTATTCCGTTTCCAACGGAACGGTACTGTTGTTCAATCAATTATCCAATAATTGATTATTTCGTTCACCAATTTATACATCATATGTTTAACTGTTTTTGAGGCATATTCATCCCGTACGAATGGAGTTCATTGTGTGACCGTGTGGGTTCCATTTAACGCTGGCAACGACCTTCTAAAGATCGTAAGTCATGAGTAGCCTCTAGACTGATGTCATAACTACCCATGTTAAATGAAATGATCAGCGATCATAAACCTATCTAAATAAACATTTGCTTATTCCTTTTGTTCTACAATAATATCTTGGTCACAAGGCCCATGCGAATTAGACTAAGTATGTACAAAATGATATTAACAATACATGTTAATCCATTTTGAGCATGGCCATGCATTTTCTTCAGTCCTAGTTTATCAGGGGGCCCAGAGATATCTCCCTCATGACGAGAGGAACAAATCCCATCTTGGTCACTCACATTCCTCGTCATGATTCAGTGCATACCTAATGATGACCCTAATAACGATCATCCCATTATGGATGACGTAGGATCATATTAAAGTATGCAGTTTCACATATAGGAATCCATGGTAACCTCAGGTCGTAGGAAAAATCACTATTCATATGAGAATCTCTAATGACATATACCATGCATATTCTAATAGTGTGGTCAGTCCAGTACGTATTCTCTAACACGTTTCTATATTTCAGGCTTGATATCTCTATGTCCATGATCAGCAGGACATGATCATCCAGCCTGTGCATATACTAGTGTGGATATATAGCTTCTTACTTGAAGTATGTCTATCTCTATAAACATCCTACATATCACTAGGGACAGTTTAGAATGTCATTCGTTGCTTCACAGTTCTACTATCAGAATCATGTACTCTGATGACGTGAACCCGAAGTGTCATTCTTGGTTGATATATAATTTTCATTCACAACCCATACACACAAATATATAAGAAACAACCTTTATTGAATAAATAATAATGTCTTAATACATAATCCATTTCCTATTACAAATACATTTGGCCTAGGGCACTAATCCTACAATATCTCCCTGATGACGAGAGGAACAAATCCCATCTTGGTCACTCACAATCCTCGTCATGTTTCAGTGCATGCCTAATGATGACCATAATGATCATTGTAATGTGTATTTTTATACACATTGTGAGGGTTTTTATCATCTCAAATTCAATCATAATTCACGTAAAATGTATGCAAAACACTCATAATTCATAAAACATAATTTGAAACATCTTAATACATTTTTGTGTAATTTATAGGTGAAAAGGCCATGAAAAGAAGAATTGGAGGACTTATTGGAAAAGGCTCCAAAAGAAGCACCATCACGCAAATAATGCGCCAACTATGGCCAAATTATCCCTAAAACCCTCACATTCCCCATACACATACTTCTCTAATCTTAAAGATGAACAACGTCGGTGGAAAAGACCAAGCATTGGAACGAGTAAGGAAGGAGCACAAAACGTTATGAAAACGTCAACTGTCTCACGACGTTCTTCAGCCGAACCGATACGTAAACCGACCACGTTCGGTCCCAAAACAAAGAAGAAACGTCCACGTTTCCAATGACGTTTCGTATCGGAACGTGACGTTCCGATCAAATGAATCATAACCATTGTCTTACACCTCAAATAAACCTAGAATCGCAAGAATAAAGAAAATGCGACGCGCAAAAATTCTGGTGAAAACTGAAAAGTCAACCGTCACAGTCAAGTCAACCCTTTCTCTCTCAAAAATGCGATTTTTTTTCGAAATGCTCGGAATTGAACAAACTTGATACTATTCGACTCGTCTTGACAAGACAAGCACAGCCGTATGATTAGCCATCGGTGGAACGGCGAGAGTTGGCCGCACAATGCGAAAACCTCATGTTAGCCCAAAAATAACCAATTTCGAGCTGTAGTTTTCTCGAGCTCACCATTTCCTGGAAAGATCTTGGTTTGTCATAATTCCAACGCCATTCTCTTCTACTCAATCCCCTCTTTCCAACCATATAAAGAACTCAAACAATGATGAAGAATTGAGTGAGATAATCGAGTTTGAACTCGGTGTTCAATGAAATTGAATTATGTTTTTGCTGAAATAACTCAATTCGAGCTGAAACTTCTCAAGTCCATAAATCACTCCACAGACCTCTGTTTCACGTAAAACCAATTCCATTCTCTTCTTCTCTCTTTCCTCTTTCCATGGATACCAAGAACACAAAAAATGATGAAGAAATGAGAGAGATATTTGAGTTTGAAATGATGCCACTAAACCGTTCGACAAAATTCCAGATTTCAAAATAACCGCCAAATACTAAAATTCGAAATTCTCCCTCATTTTTCAACGGAATACAACGAAATTCGGTCCAGATCTTCAGTACAGTTCCCTGATCCTCCTAAGCCAATCACAAGCCCCAAAATATCCCTCAACTCTCTATATAAAGAACCGTATTTCAATCCACAAAAACACGCTCTTTCATCCATTCTCTAAAATGACTCATTCTCCAACTCTCCTTAACTCACACACCACTCTCCATTCATCTTCTCTAACTTATATAATCTCCATTAATGAGTTTCAAGCTTTCTTGAGCTCTAATTTTCATTTTTGAGTGAAATCGTGCAATTTGGGGCTGATTTGGGGAAATTTCGAATCGGTCAATTCTAGCTTGAATTGAGGTGCAATTGGAGCTTCAAATCAACTCAAGGAAGCAACTGGCTAGTCTTCCAACTCTCGGTTTAGCCTAATTCTTTTTTAATTACTCGATTTGAATCTTAGATCTCAAGAACTCAATTTTGAAATAATTATGATGAAATCTTGTCAAATTCTTGTTCTTCTGAATATGTGTGAGTAAATCTAGATAGGGAAGGGGATTTGTGATTTGTATTCATGAAATCTTGCTTTAATTTCGTGTAATTTTGCTGAATTTGAATGAATAGTCATGAACACACACAATTTTGAATAAATTGTGAAAAATTGCTTAGCTTGGTATTTTTCATCAATTGATCTATGAAATCTGAAGTTTATTGACTTGTTAATCATTTGAAATATTTAGCTTAGTATTTTGTGTGATTAATTTGGAGTTGTGATTGATTGAATTCAAGTTTTGTTTAAAATGGTTGTTTTGAATTAAACGAGTTTTTCAATCAATTTCTTGAGTAAATCTTAGCTTAGATCGCTTAAATTCATCATTTCAATTTGAAAAATTATACCCTAAGTGATTAATTATTGTTACACATCATAAATTTCCTTTAAATCCCTATTTCTGAACCAAAAATCAAACCCTAATCCAGTTTCTGCCTTGCTGCTGTTTTTCTCTGTTTTTTCAGTCTTTTTCCCTTAATTTTGTGTCTAATTCAGATTTAAAAAATTAAATAAATATTTTTAAAATTTAGTTTGCATTTGGTAGATAATTTTTAACCCAAATTTTGCCCAATTCCACATCTGTAATCTGTGAGATATTAATTTTCCAAAATTGTAGTTTTTCTGTTTTTTTTTAAACTTTTGTCCATTTTACTGTTTCTTTTCTTCTGAATTTTAAAGATATAAAAAGAAATAATAAAAATGCAAAAATAGTCCTATTTGAAGTAATTTTAAGTGTAGAATCCAAATATAAATTTTAAAATAGTAGTTGTTAATACAGATTAGGAGATATTATAATTTTTGTGAGTACTGGTCTGTCAGAACCAGTTTCTGATCCAGATCTGAATTTTCATTATAAATCTCAAACTACAAAACATCATTATATACACTTTTAACAGATAATCCAAAACGTGATAATTGAATTTCTGTATGAATTTTGGGATTTTTCAAGTTTTGCTGATTTTTCTATAATTTTCTGAAGTTACTGCTGAACTGATTTTGAATCTGAGATAAGTTCTGGACTGAATTGGAAATAACTCGAAAATCTGTAATAAAATAATAATAACAGTAAAGAACCACAATATAGATCTCTCCTTCTAGTTTCCAACGGTGTCTCGTGAGTTGGATTCGGAGTTTATTTGGTCTAGTTACAAATTAAAACACCAAAGTGTGACGTGCTGAATTTTCATGATAATGCTGAAAAGAAAATTTAAACTTGGAAATTTACCTAATAAACCTTAAAATAAAAGATTTTACACTAAAGAATAATCATTGAAACTAGTTAATTCTTGAGGCCATAGCTCCTTGTGTTCGACTCCTAAACTCATTACCACTCATACTCATAAATGATTAATAGGGAAATATAAATTGTTTTGTTAAATTGTGTGAAATTCAACGACGATTTTACCCGATTTATAAATGGCGCCGTTGCCGGGGAGGCGGCTTGCATCAAGTTTTTAACTAACCCATCTCATATTTTCTCTAGTGTTTTTGTCTCTTGAATTTTTGAAGGTTTATGAGAAAGACAAGATCACAAGGTGAAGTACACACTCCTCGCAAGAAGGACATCAACAAGCATTTAAGAGAGATCAAGAGGAACAAGGCGCGAAGCGAGCAAGGCGCAACTTCATCAAGCAAAGGAACGCAACAAGAAGAGGCTTCTCCTTTCACGCAAGGGCCTCGAGTACGACAAGAAGAGCTATACCAGGTGGAAGAGCCACAAGAAGAAGCTCAATTTTGACCTTTCATCGTCCCGTCTTTTATTCCAAGACCCATCTCTCCATCTCCTTCTATTTCTCATTCTAAATCTATTTCACCAACATCATCATCATCTTCATCTCATTTTAAAAATCAAGAAGTTGAAAAAGAATTTAAAGAAACATTAATAAACGTACAAATGGCTCAACAAAGAACATTAGGGGAATTTTTAGAGCACAAGATTCAAGAAAATCCTGGAAACATTGTTATACCTAGGGTACCAAATTTCAAGATAAGTCCATCCATGTTAAGTGCTTTACCAATTTTTGAAGGGCATAAAAATGACAATCCATATGCACATTTAGATGAATTCCATATGAAATGTACTGTATTATTTGGTAAAATTGACAATCTGGACAACATTAAGTTGATCCTTTTTCCTCATACATTAGGAGCTGCCCCTAGAGATTGGCTTAATCATTTGCAGGGTGGGCCATTCGATACATTCGACGATGTGGCGAAGCGATTTCTCAAGCGATACTTTCCAAGCACGCTTACCGCTAAATTACGCAAAGAGATTACCAACATTCAACAACGAGGCGACGAAACCCTTCAAGAATACTACGAGCGCTTCGTACGATTGTGCGCCTCTTGTCCTAACCATAACCTCACCGAGACCTCGTTACTCGATCAATTTATCCAAGGGATGAATGCGCTAGAAGCTCGTCTTCTCCAATGCTCGGCTGGTGGATCCTTCAACGATAAAACTCCTGCTGAAGTGCGTACACTCATCGAGACCATGGCTGAAGGAAACTTAGGTTGTGATGGAATTTTAGGGCAAGTAAACACAACAAGCACAATGGATCTCAAAGCAATGGAATCTCGCATCACGGCAAATTTCGAGTCGAAGTTCAACAAAGTGCTTAAGGCGGTCGGGGCAAAAATGGAACCCACGCCATGCGAGTTTTGCGCAAGCACGGATCACGCAACCGATGAGTGTGACACCCTCCGGGATGTAAACCATGTGGATGGTTACCAACGCCCTCAATACGCATATGAACCTTGGAAGAAAAACCCTAACCTCCATTGGCGTGACAACCCTCAATTTCAATAACCCCAACAAGGTTATCAAAAATCTGGAGTGTATGTTCATCCTAACGCGCAAACTCAACACCAACCTCAACAACAACCACTTCAACCCTCTTCATCAAACCCTCAACCTCCATCTCTCGACGAAAAATTTGACAAAATGATGGCCATGATGACGACCAACTTTTCAAGTTTTTAAACGGAATTGGGAGCAGTAAGGAGTGACATGAACGTCCTTGCTCAAGGCCACGCAACCACGAATCGACAAGTGCAAAACATTGAGATTCAAATGAAGCAAATTGCAAGTGAAGTCAATATGTTGAAGGGGTGAGTAGAAAATAAGTTACCCTCTCAAGGATCAGACCCTACAAATCTCAAGCCCATCAACGCGATTCAATTGAGAAGTGGGAGACAGGTGGAATTTCCGAGAGAAGAGGAGGAAGTAGTGGTACAAAGGCCTAAAGGAGACGAATCGAGCACAAACGAGGTACAAGGTGTTGAATGTGAAAATATTAACAAAGGGGAAGAAAGAGGAAAAGGTGTCAAGGGAAAGGTTCAAGAAGAAGAGAAAGAGGCACCAAAAGAGAAGTTGCATACGCCAAAAGCACCATTTCCACATCACTTGACAGCAAACACCAAGAAAGATGAGCTCGATAAAGATATTCTTGAAGTGTTCAAGAAAGTGGAGGTGAACATCCCAATCATCGACGCAATCCGAATGCACCCGCCATATGCGAAGTTTTTCAAGAACCTATGTACAAACAAGAGGAAGCTAAAGAGAAATGAAACGATAAACTTACCCTCGGTGATGAGCATCAACACACGAGTGGCCCAAAAAGAGAAAGATCCTGGAGTATTTGCCATTCCTTGCACCATCGGGCTCCAACAACTCGCAAAGTGCATGCTTGATTTGGGCGCCTCAATCAATGTGATGCCCAGATCAGTTTATGAAACCTTGGGTTTAGGTGAGCTCAAAGATACGCGTGCGATGGTTCAATTCGCCAATCGCTCTGTAGCCCAAGTCTTGGGTGTTGCGGAAGATGTACGGTTAAGGTGAATGGATTGGTGTTCCTGGCAGATTTCTACATACTCGAAATGGGCGACAATGCCGACTCATCCGCCATTCTCTTGGGAAGACCCTTTCTGAGAACAGCTCGCACAAGGATTGACTGCCACTAGGGCACATTATCCATGGAATTCGACAACGAGAAGATCACCTTCAACATTTTCGACACAATCAAATACCCCGACGATTACAATGTCTCTAGCATTTGCATCAATGACGAAATCGATGAGCTAGTTGAAGAACATCTCGAAAGGGAGTATTTAAATTCTTTAAATACACTCAATTCTGATTTTGATGACTTTTGGGACGATTTAGAAAATGTAAATGCATTAGAAAATGTGAATGAAAATAACTTACCACAAGATACAAATCCAATTAAAAGCGATATAGTTATAGAAGAAATACAACATGAAAACTTGCCTAATCTTGAAATTTGTTAGGAAAGAAGGGGTCTATTCTTTTGCAGGTCCAAATTCAAGTGAGCTTAAGATTTCAGGAAAAAGAATGCCTCCATCAATCGAGACGGCACCCGACCTTGAGCTCAAAACGCTACCCGAGCATCTCAAATATGCCTACCTTGGACCTAAGGAGACCCTACCTGTCATCATTGCCTCCAACCTAACACCCAAGCAAGATGATAGCCTCGGCGATTGGGTGGACCCTAGCCGACATGCCTGGAATTAGTCCTTCGACTTGTATGCATAAGATTTCACTCGAGGAAGGATCCAAACCTTCGAGAGAAGCTCAAAGGAGGCTGAATCCCGTCATGATGGAGGTGGTGAAAAAGGAGCTTCTCAAGCTTCTTGATGCGGGGATCATTTATGCGGTAGCAGACTCGGAATGGGTATCTCCAATCCATGTGGTTCCCAAGAAGACAGGAATCACGATTGTGGAGAATGCCGAAGGAGAAAAAGTGCCGACACGAGTGCAAAACGGATGGAGAGTGTGCATCGACTATCAAAAACTCAACGCGGCAACAAAAAAGGACCACTCTCCTCTTCCCTTCATCGATCAAATGCTCGAAAGATTAGCGGGGCGACCTTATTATTGCTTCTTGGATGGATATTCGGGATATTTTCAAATCGCCATCGACCCCGATGACCAAAAGAAAATAACCTTCACGTGTCCCTTTGGTACATTTGCCTATCGAAGGATGCCGTTCGGGTTATGCAACGCACCGGGTACATTTCAAAGGTGCATGATCTCTATTTTTTCTGAATATATTTCTAAATTCATTGAGGTGTTTATGGACGACTTTTCCATTTATGGCAACTCATTTGACGAGTGTCTCCATAATTTGAGCCTAATAATGGAAAAGTGTGTGGAAGCTAATCTTGTCTTAAATTTTGAGAAGTGCCACTTTATGGTGAGCCAAGAAATTGTTTTAGGGCATTTAATCTCAGGAAAAGGCTTGGAGGTCGACAAGGCAAAGATTGATGTGATTAAGACGCTTCCATACCCTCGCAACGTAAAAGACGTACGCTCCTTCCTCAGCCACGCGGGATTCTATAGGCGGTTCATTCGGGATTTCTCCAAGATCGCCCAACCCATGTGTCGCCTTCTCCAAAAGGAAGTGAAATTCGAGTTCGATGACGCGTGTAAGGATGCATTCAACATCTTAAAAGAGAAATTGTGCGAGGCTCCAATCATCAAGCCTCTCGACTGGAATCTTCCTTTCGAAATCATGTGTGACGCCAGCGACTTGTGCGTTGGTGCAGTCTTGGGCCAACGCGTTGGTAAAGATCCTCATGTTATTTACTATGCATGCCTCTAGGACCCTAGACGAAGCCTAAAGAAATTACACAACAACTGAAAAAGAATTATTAGCAATTGTTTTTGCAGTGCAAAAGTTCCGATCATATTTGGTCGGGACAAAGGTTGTTGTGTTTTCAGATCATGCAGTGCTCAAACACCTGATGAAAAAGAAGGAGTGCAAACCTCGACTTCTCCGATGGATCCTTCTCCTGCAAGAGTTCAATGTGAAAATTCGGGACAAGAAAGGCACCGAAAACTTGGTAGCCGATCATCTCAGCCGACTCCCGACAAAAGCAGGCGATATACTTCCCATAAACGAGCTTTTCCTAGACGAACAACTTTACGCTATCCATGGAGTGAGCCTTGGTACGCCGACATCGTCAACTATTTGGAGACTCAGGAGCTCCCTAACACTCTCTCTCAAGCTCAGAAGGACAAGATAAAAAGCGACGCGCGTTATTATTTTTGGGAGGACCCTCATCTCTACAAGATTTGCTATGACCAAATGGTTCGCAAATGCGTGCCTGACCACGAAAAACAGTCGGTACTCTCTTTTTGCCATACTTTGGAATGTGGGGGTCATTTTGGGGGGCAACGCACAAGCCACAAGGTGCTTCAAAGTGGCTTGTACTGGCCAACTCTTTACAAAGATGCTCATTCCTATGTAAAGAGTTGCGAAAATTGCCAAAAGATAGGAAATCTAACCCTCAAAAATGAAATGCCTCTCAAAACTTTATTGTTTTGTGAGCTTTTTGATGTTTGGCGGATAGATTTCATGGGTCCTTTCCCCCAATCCAATGGTTACCTTTACATATTGGTGTGTGTGGATTATGTGTCAAAATGGGTAGAGGCAGTTCCTACAAGGGATGCCAACTCCAAAACGGTGATAGAATTTCTCAAAAAGAATATTTTTCAGCGTTTTGGAGTCCCTAAAGCCATCATAAGTGATAGGGGCTCCCATTTTTACAACAAATACATGGAAAACCTTTTGAAAAATTATCATGTACAACACCATATGTCTACCGCTTATCATCCCCAAACTAATGGACAAGCCGAACTCTCAAATAAAGAAATTAAATCAATCCTTGAGAAAGTGGTTAATCCCTCTCGCAAGGATTGGAGTCAAAGGCTTGGGGATGCACTTTGGGCGTATCGGACCGCGTACAAAACACCAATAGGTATGACACCATTTAAACTCGTGTATGGTAAAAGTTGTCATCTACCTGTTGAAATAGAACATAAAGCATATTGGGCAATTAAAAATGTAAATTGTGAATACCCAAAAGACGCGGGAATGCGTAAATTACAAATTCAAGAGTTGGAGGAAATTAGAATTGAGGCATGTGACAACTCTCGAATTTATAAAGAAAAATTGGTCACCTATCATGACAAGATAATTAAGAGAAAAAAATTCAAAGTGGGAGATAAAGTCTTGTTATTCAATTCTCGGTTGAGGTTACATCCTGGGAAATTGAAGAGTAGGTGGATAGGGCCTTTTGAAATAACAGATATTTTGCCCTTTGGAGTTTTTGAAATTTTTAGTGAAAAGAATGGCGCGTTCAAAGTCAATGGGCACCGACTCAAGGCGTTTTACGAAAATCACGATACAAGGTGGCTAGACCAGCAAGAGTTCGGCGAGTACCCGAGCGGGGAAGGTACGAACAAATGAGCAAAAATGCGTCGAGCTCAAGACGTTAAACAAGGGCGCTGGTGAGAGGCAACTCGTCGTGTCAGGTCGTATTTTTCTTTTCTTTATTTTATTTTCTTATTTTTACAAAACTTCTCTTTCACACTTAAACATTTTCTACACAAAAGTTTAAGTGTGGTGGGGGAGGTTTTGCATAAAACCCCAATAATTTTCTAATTTCCACAAATTTTTCTCATTATTGAACTTTTTGTTTGAGGACAAACAAAGGCTTAAGTGTGGTGGGGTGGTTTTGTGCAAAACCAAGTTTTGTTTTCTTGTAAAAATGTGAAAACTCTTAAAAATTGGAAAATTTAAAAATTTCAAAAACAATTAAAAACTCATAAATACCATAAAATTTAAAATTTTTACTTGTTTTTCTTCATTTTCTTTATTTGTGTTTGTAATAAAGTTTGTGTGTGTGAGACATTTAAATGAAAACAAGTAAAAAATTTTGAAAATGGTAAATATTTTAAAACTAAGCCCTCTCAAGTAATATTTGAAAAATACTTAGGGTTTTGGAAAATGATGAAAAGATTTGAAAAACTTCAAAAGGATTTAACCTTTGTCATGTATGCCATATTTTCCACCTCATTCCATTTATAATATCCAGTTAAAATCCATTAAGCATTTCAAAAATTCATAAATATTTCACTTATCCCGTTAATGAAATTATAAATCATTTTCTTTAAAGTAATGCTGTGATTTAAACTTTTAAAAAATCAAACCTTATTTTTAATACCACTAGTTCCGCAAAAATTTCTAACTCAACCTATCTTTCATGGAATAGCTAATGATTCGTATGTCCATTTGTAATTTTCGCACTAAAAGCAAGTGACCGAAATCGTAACCTGTTATCCCTTCACAAAAAAAAAATTAAAAATGTGAAAAATTATTTTTAAACCCTTGAAAAAAAAAATTTACATATCCGCAATAGAAAATGAAGGAATTTTTTTGTACGTGCAAAGCACAGCTTGTCTTTTGATAACATGAGTGGATAGCATACCAACTTTTACGTGTTTATAAAAGAGAAAGTTGAGTTAGTTGGAACTTTTGGGGTAATTTGTATAAATTCACCATTTTAAATTTAGGGGGAGAAAGTATCAAAAATAAAATTAGGGCATTGCTTTTTGGAAAAATGTTCGATTTGAAGGATTGGGGAATTTTAAATAAATTTGAATTTGAAATTATTAATGGATAGTCATCGACTCTCGTGTATTATTATAATAATCAAATATTAGTATATAACATTCATGGCATTAACTAAATCTCTTTTCAAAACACTTTAAACTCATTCTAAGAACCCTAAGACTTGATTTTAATTTACGCTTGAGGGCAAGCTTGGTTTAAGTGTGGTGGAATTTGTAATGTGTATTTTTATACACATTTTTAGGGTTTTTATCATCTCAAATTCAATCATAATTTACATAAAATGTATGTAAAACACTCATAATTCATAAAACATAATTTGAAACATCTTAATACATTTTTGTGTAATTTATAGGGGAAAAGGCCATAAAAAGAAGAATTGGAGGACTTATTGGAAAAGGCAACTCCAAAAGAAGCACCATCACGCAAATAATGCGCCAACGATGGCCAAATTATCCCTAAAACCCTCATATTCTCCATACACATATTTCTCTATCTTAAAGATGAACAACGTCGGTGGAAAAGACCAAGCATTGGAACAATAAGAAACGACCACAAAACGTTATGAAAACGTCAACTGTCTCACGACGTTCTTCAGCCGAACCGATACGTAAACCGACCACGTTCGGTCCCAAAACAGAGAAGAAACGTCCACGTTTCCTATGACGTTTCGTATCGAAACGTGATGTTCCGATCAAATGAATCCTAACCGTCGTTTTACACCTCAAATAAACCTAGCATCGTCGCAGTCCAGTCAACCCTTTCTCTCTCAAAAATGCGATATTTTTTCAAAATGCTCGGAATTGAACAAACTTGATACCATTCGACTCGTCTTGACAAGACAAGCACAACTGTATGATTAGCCATCGGTGGAACGGCGAGAGTTGGCCGCAAAATGCGAAAACCTCATGTTAGCCCAAAAATTACCAATTTCGAGCTACAGTTTTCTCGAGCTCACCATTTCCTAGAAAGATCTTGGTTTGTCATAATTCCAACGCCACTCTCTTCTACTCATTCCCCTCTTTCCAACCATATAAAGAACTCAAACAATGATGAAGAATTGAGTGAGATAATCGAGTTTGAACTCGGTGTTCAATGAAATTGAATTCTGTTTTTGCTGAAATAACTCAATTCGAGCTGAAACTTCTCAAGTCCATAACTCACTCCACAGACCTCCGTTTCACGTAAAATCAATTCCATTCTCTTCTTCTCTCTTTCCTCTTTCCATGGATACCAAGAACACAAAGAATGATGAAGAAATTCCAGATTTCAAAATAACCGCCAAATACTAAAATTCGAAATTCTCCCTCATTTTTCAACGGAATACAACGAAATTCGGTCCAGATCTTCAGTACAGTTCCCTGATCCTCCTAAGCCAATCACAAGTCCCAAAATATCCCTCAACTCTCTATATAAAGAACCGTATTTCAATCCATCAAAACACGCTCTTTCATCCATTCTCTAAAATCACTCATTCTCCCACTCTCCTTAATTTACACACCACTCTCCATTCATCTTCTCTAATCTCTATGATCTCCATTAATGAGTTTCAAGCTTTCTTGAGCTCTAATTTTCATTTTTGAGTGAAATCGTGCAATTTGGGGCTGATTTGGGGAAATTTCGAATCGGTCAATTCTAGCTTAAATTGAGGTACAATTGGAGCTTCAAATCAACTCAAGGAAGCAACTGGCTAGTCTTTCAACTCTCGGTTTAGCCTAATTCTCTTTTAATTACTCGATTTGAATCTTAGATCTCAAGAACTCAATTTTGTAATAATCATGATGAAATCTTGTCAAATTCTTGTTCTTGTGAATATGTATGAGTAAATCTAGATAGGGAAGGGGATTTGTGATTTGTATGCATGAAATCTTGCTTTAATTTCGTGTAATTTTGCTGAATTTGAATGAATAGTCATGAACACACACAATTTTGAATAAATTGGGAAAAATTGCTTAGCTTGGTATTTTGCATCAATTGATCTATTAAATCGAAAGTTTATTAACTTGTTAATCATTTGAAATATTTAGCTTAGTATTTTGTGTGATTAATTTGGAGTTGTGATTGATTGAATTCAAGTTTTGTTTAAAATGACTGTTTTGAATTAAACGAGTTTTTCAATCAATTTCTTGAGTAAATCTTAGCTTAGATCGCTCAAATCCATCATTTAAATCTGAAAAATTATACCCTAAGTGATTAATGATTGTTACACATCATAATTTTCCTTTAAATCCCTATTTCTAAACCTAAAATCAAACCCAAATCCAGTTTCTGTCTTGCTGCTGTTTTTCTCTGTTTTTTCAGTCTTTTTCCCTTAATTTTGTGTCTAATTCAGATCTGAAAAATTAAATAAATACTTTTAAAATTTAGTTAGCATTTAGTAGATAATTGTCAATCCAAATTTTTCCCAATTCCGATCTGTAATCTGTGAGATAATAATTTTCCAAAATTGTAGTTTTTCTATTTTTTTTTTAACTTTTGTCCAATTTACTGTTTCTTTTCTTCTGAATTTTAAAAAATATAAAAACAAATAATAAAAATCCAAAAATAGTCCTATTTGAAGTAATTTGAAGTGAGAATCGAAATATGAATTTTAAAATACTAGTAGTTAAGACAGATTAGGAGATATTATAATATTTGTGAGTAGTGGTCTGTCAAAATCAGTTTCTGATCCAGATCTGAATTTTCATTATAAATCTCAAACTACAAAACATCATTATATAAAATTTTAACAGATAATCCAAAACGTGATAATTGAATTTCTGTATGAATTTTGGGATTTCTCAAGTTTTGGTGATTTTTCTATAATTTTCTGAAGTTACTGCTGAACCGATTTTGAATCTGAGATTAGATCTGGACTGAATTACAAATAACTCAAAAATATTTAATAAAATAATAATAACAGTAAAGAACCACAATATAGATCTCTCCTTCTAGTTTCCAACGGTATCTCGTGAGTTGGATTTGGAGTATATTTGGTCTAGTTACGAATTAAACTTGGAAATTTACCTAATAAACCTTAAAATAAAAGATTTTACACTAAAGAATAATCATTGAAACTAGTTAATTCTTGAGGCCACACCTCCTTGTGTTCGACCCCTAAACTCATTACCACTCATACTCGTAATTGATTAATAGGGAAATATAAATTGTTTTGTTAAATTGTGTGAAATTCAACGACGATTTTACTCGATTTATAATCATCCCATTACGGATGACGTATGATCATATCAAAGTATTCAGTTTCATATACAGGAATCCGTGGTGACCTCAGTTCGTAGGAACAAGCACACTATTTATATGAGAATCACTAATGACATATACCCTGCATATTCTCATAGTGTGGTCAGTCCAGTACGTGTTCTCTAACACGTACCTATATTCTAGACTTGACATCTCTATGTCGATGATCAATAGAACAAGATCATCAAACCTGCGAATATACTAGTGTGGATATGTAGCTTCTTACCTGAAATTTGTCTATCTCTATAAACATCCTTCGTATCACTAGGGACAGTTTAGAATGTCATTCTTAGGTTCATATTTCTACTATCAGAATCACGCATTCTGATGACATGAACCCGAAGTGTCATTTTTGGTTGATATAAGATTTACAACCAATATACACAGATATATAAGAAACAAGCTTAATTGAATAAATAATATTGTCTTAATACATAATCCATTTCCTAGCACAAATATATTTGGCCTAGGGCACTAATCCTACAATCACAAGCAAACATTCATCACAGAAAATCTTAATGGCCATGCTATACGAGTAAAGTTAACAGTTAACTTTAAGGAAATTAACCCATTTCAAAGTATATAAAATCATATTATAAGTGTTGGATCATAATTCATATTTATTAAAATAAAAGAATTGATTAAAATCTAAATTAATTCAGTTTTCCAGACAACAGCTAGTTCATAACGGATTGTACAATAATTTCAGTTTTCATTCATGCATCTTATGCATAATTTCTGAACTAAATTATTGGGTCAACTTCTGAATTTTTGAACATAATTTTCATTCATGCATCTTATGCATAATTAAGTGTTGGGTCAACTTCTGAACTTTTCATTCATGCATCTTATGCATAATTTCCGAATTGAATTAGGTAATATCATTTTAATATATCACATATATTAACATATTTATTATAATCATTGTTAGCAGTATGCCCTAGGACAATATATTTGAGACCTAGATGTATGAATTATGTTAAACAAACATTGTGTTTATTTAGAGATATTTTATATAATAAATGCGTATTGGTCATTTTATTTTTATTACTAAAATGAACCTTGAATATGATATTCAGCTTTATATCATCAAAGTATGTGACTTTGATAGTAAAACTATAAAGTATTATGAATGATATTCTAAACCGTCCCTGATCATTCATAGGATGTTTGTGAGACAAACATATTTTATGATAAGCTATAAATGGACATCAGTATGTTAGTTGACTGATGGTCACGTTTTACTGATCATGAATAAGAGTTATTAAGTCATTAACGTAAGTATATGTTAGAGACCATATATTGGATTGACCCACCTTGAGAATACTACATGGTTCGTGTCATTAGTTATTCTCAGTAAAGAATGTATCTGTAATCCTTAGACTTGAGATTATCTCAGTTTCCTACATGATAAATTTTATACTTTAATATAGTCTAACGCCGTCTTTAACCGGGCGATCATAAAGATTATAATTAGGTATATAATGAATTGTGCGGAGGAAAGAGTTTAATTAAGATAGGATTTGTTCCTCTCATAAATTGAGAGAGATATCTTTAGGCCTCTTGATGATTTGATTGAAGAAACGCACGGCCGTGCTCAAGTGAATTAATAAGGAGTTATTAATGTCATTTCATGTTCAATCAAATTCGGTATCAAGAAATATTTATTGACCAACATAAGGTTGATACATACCATGCCTTATGGACGATATAGATATCGTGTAACAAAAGGATACAATGCATGACATAAATTAGGTTTGATCGAATTATCTATACTTGCTTAATTTGGGTAATCATGATGTCTTGCTAGAGGCCGCTCTTGATTTATAATCCATTGTGATTATTGCCAACATTAAGTAATCCTACAGGGTCACACACAAAGAACAACTAATGAGACGTACACAGAAAAATCATAACTTATGTGATAAGTTGTATGGAGAGCTACATAGTCAAGTGACACATCCAATCCTACATCTTATATGATAAGGTGTGTTGCATATATGGTTACATAGTTACCATGCACATAGGATATGAAACTTATGGACTATATAGGCACAAGAGACACCCCAAAATCAGATTAAGGGTATAATATTTTCGTCCATCTTTTTGTGAGAAAAAGAGGAGAGAAAAATCCGAAAATTATTCTTTAGTTATTTTCTGTGAGAGAAATGAAGAACGAATACTAGCATATATCGTTCTTTATCCGTTCAAAGGGGTTGTTCGTGTGGATACCGGTAGAGGACGAAGCGAAGTGCGGCGTCTTTGTGATTTGGATTGAAACCGTGATTTTTGTTTGGATAATCGGTTAATTGGAGAATCAGTTTGTGAGACGACCGATTAGGCGAATCATTCAAAGGATCGGTTTGGAAACCGGTTTGGATCGGGCAAAGAAAACCGTCAACCAAATTCGTTTTTGATCATCACGGATTAAGCGTAATTCGGAGGTACAAAGTTATGAACTTTTCTTTGATTTAATTGTAATTCACAGATCCTTCTTTTGGGTTTCGAATTCGATTTTGTTTCGTTTTTTATTTTTCTGCTGCATTATGAATGGTAGAAACCCAACAGTGGTGTCAGAGCCAAGTGAATTCCAATTAAATTAAGACGGATAAACCATTTTCGAAATATTTCTTTTGATTTTGAGGCGTTGTTTTTCAATTTTTTGAATTTTGGTCATGAACGGTTGCAATTTCATGAAAGGGTACGACTTCATGAAAAGGTGCATTTGATGTATCTTGATCATGAACGGTTGCGATTTCATGAAAGGATGCGACTTCATGAAAGGGTGCATGTGATGTATCTTGATCATGAACGGATGCGACTTCATGAAAGGATGTGACTTCATGAAATGGTGCATGTGATGTATCTTAATCATGAACGATTGCGATTTCATGAAAGGATGCGACTTCGTGAAAAGGTGCATGTGATGTATCTTGATCATGAAAGGTTGCGAATTCATGAAAGGATGCGACTTCATGAAAGGGTGCATGTGATGTATCTTGATCATGAAAGGTTGCGATTTCATGAAAGGATGCGACTTCATGAAAGGGTGCATGTGATGTATCTTGATTATGAAAGGTTGCGACATGATTGAAAGGGTGCCTTGGGTATGTCATGAAGGGATGCATGTGATGTATCATAACCTTCGGATGGGTGTCTAAATTTTATGAAAAGGTGCGAAACTACGTATATGATACACTAAATAAATTTCGAAAATATGTATTCAACACATCAAGTTTTTTTAAAGAAATTTTGAGTTTCGGCACTGTATAAAATAAAATTTCTTCAGGGGCGCTGCCCCTTGAAACCCCGCGGGATCCCCGCACTCACGCATAGATTAATCGTAGACCCCAAATTTCATATTCATAACGCCTTATACATATTTCGTAAAATGATTTAAAGTACAACATAATGCATATAACATGGCCTATTAGATATGTGATGAATGATTGTGATTTGTGTGTGATGATGTGATATGTGTAATATATGTAATGTATGTAAAAACGGGCATGGTTCCGTTCATGGTTGATGTGATGTAATTTATTTTGATGGTTAATTGTAACGGGCATGGTTCCGTTCATTTTATATATAATATAACTACCACGATCATACACATCATGGAGATGAAGGAGTTCACCATCTACTTCATACGCATCATGGAGATGATAGAGTTCACCATCCACCTCATACACATCATGGAGATGAAGGAGTTCACCGTCCACCTCATACACATCATGGAGATGAAGGAGTTCATCGATGCCTTGTGGTTGAATGTATCTTAGGAAATGATCTTAATGATTGGCTCATTTAGATCATCAAGGCCGTGTTATATCATATCATATATATTTTATATGTGCATGTGATGTTCTGTGATGAAATACATGATAAAATAAAACAACAAAACAAAAGATTAAACAAAACAATCCCTCATATAATATTGAATCATAGATATGCCTCCCATGTATCTATACTTATTATCCCTTCGATCATGCAAAATTTGGGTATGCCAAAGCATAGTGAATTAGCATAATCTTAGGGTGATAAGAAGCGAGAAATGGTGATTCTCGATATTTAGACATGGTTAGATTCAACTGAACTATCAAGTCAGACATGGTTTCGGGACATATGATAGGATGCATACGCCTAGCATATGATGCTCATCCTATGGATTAAACGAGAGTTGTATGAGATACAATTGGAACGTTCCTACCTAATAATTAGGTTCTAGGCGATGAGCCAAAGCTCACTTGGAACTTGATGAAATATGGATCTTGGCCCACTATGAAATTTAAAGTTAAAATTTCCGAATCAATACATTTGAGGGTTATTGATTTGAATAAAATAGTGGGAGTTAAAATTATATTAAAATATCTCAAATCACATAGTAATATAAAACTGCATTTAATTCTTTATAGAAAATGGCAACAAACAACACATCAACTTTAACATTGCGATCCGTCCTTGAGAATTGTTCTCAAACAAGAAAGGAAGAACTATGTCCTTGAAAGGCCCATTCCTAACCAGCCCGCTGATGATTCTGATCAAGAAGTGATAAACACTGATGTCAAGCATACAAGGGACTCTAATGATGTGACATGTCTCATGTTGGCCACCATGGATGCCGATCTTCAAAAGCAGTTTGAAAATTTAGAGGCATTTCCAATGTTGGCACAGCTCAAGGAAATGTTCCAAGAGCAAGCTAGAAATGAGAGGTATAATGCACATTGTGCATTAGCTAGTTGTAAGATGGTTCCCAACTACTCGGTGAGTGCTCATATTATGAAAATGAGATGGCTACCGATTTGATCCTTAGGTCTCTTCCTCCGAATTTCAAGCCATTTATAATGAACTATAATATGCATAACATGGACAAGAGTATCACGGAGTTGCACGGCATGCTGAAGAACTTCGAGGGGACTGTGAAGACAAATATTGTCAACGATGTTCTCTTGATTCAAGAAAGGCAAGGGTCAAAAGAGAAAATTCAAGGGTAAAGTCAAAGTAAAAGGTAAAGGCAAGGTGTTGTCCGAACCTAAGAACAAGAAACCCAAGGAGGGTGTTTGTTTCTTCTGTAACAAACCGGGCCACTGGAAAAGAAATTGCCAGGCATACTTGGAGGATCTAAAGAAGAAGAAGAAGAGTAGTGAGACTACTACTTCAGGTATTAATGTTATTGAAATTAATTTATCTACTTCTTCATCTTGGGTATTAGATACCGGATGCGGTACTCACATTTGTAATAATGTGCAGGGGCTGCAAAGTTGTAGAAGATTAGCGAAAGGTGAAGTGGACCTGCGGGTGGAAAATGGAGCAAGAGTTGCGGCATTAGCCGTGGGCATTTATTTATTATCTTTAACTTCTGGACTTGTAATAAATTTAAATAATTGCTACTATGTACCTGCTGTGAACAGGAATATTATATCTGTGTCGAGATTGGTTTTGGATGGTTTTAAGTTTGTTATTGAGAATAATAACTTTACCATAAGTAAAGAAAATATTTTCTATGCGAATGGTCAATTAGAAAATGGTCTTTATGTTTTAAATCTTGATCATGAACATTACAAGTCTATCTATAGCATTAATACAAAGAGATTTAAATCTAATGATTTGAATCCGACATATTTCTGACATTGTCGTTTAGGACACATAAATGAGAAACGTATTTCTAAACTCCACCAATATGGACTTTTAGACTCATTTGATTTAGAATCATTTGAGACGTGCGAATCTTGTTTATTAGGTAAGATGACAAAGGCTCCTTTCACAAAGAGAGGTGAGAGGGCAAGTGAGTTATTGGATCTCAAAAATACAGATGTATGCGGACCAATGAGCACACCAGCTAGAGGTGGTTTTCGATACTTCATTACTTTTACTGATGACTTAAGTAGATATGGATAAGTTTACTAAATGAAACATAAATCCGAATCTTTTGAATTGTTCAAAATTTTCAAAAGTGAAGTAGAAAACCAGCTAGGTAAGAAAATAAAAGCACTTCGATCAGATCGAGGTGGCGAATATTTAAGCCTAGAGTTTGACAATCATCTTAAAGATTGTGGAATAGTTTCACAACTTACTCCTCCTGGAACACCTCAATGGAATGGTGTCTCGGAAAGGAGAAACCGAACATTACTAGATATGGTTCGGTCTATGATGAGTCAAACAGATCTTCCGATATCCTTTTGGGGTTATGCCATTGAGACTGCCGCGTTCATACTAAACAGAATTCCATCAAAAGCTGTTCAAAAGACTCCATATGAGATATGGATTGGGAGGAGTCCTACATTGTCTTTTCTAAAGATTTGGGGTTGTGAAGCTTATGTGAAGCGTCAAATTTCTGACAAGTTAACACCGAAATCTGATAAATGCTTATTTGTGGGATATCCTAAAGAAACTAAAGGATATTACTTTTATAACCCATCCGAGAACAAAGTGTTTGTTGCTCGAAATGGTATCTTTTTGGAAAGAGAATTTATTTCTAAAGGAACTAGTGGGAATAAAGTACACCTTGACGAAATTCAAGATCCACTAATTAGCAATGAACAGCCATTGGAAGATCCACAAGTCTCTTCAAGAGTTGACGAGTCCGGTCTTGAAACACAAGATACTCCTCGTAGATCTGGTAGAGTTCGTCATGAGCCCGAGAGATATGGATTTCTCGTGACTGATGATAGAAATGTGGCTCTTATAGATGATGAACCCACATCTTACCAAGAAGCTATAAAGGATCCTGATTCTCATAAATGGTTAGAAGCCATGAAAACTGAGATGCAGTCCATGTACGATAATCAAGTTTGGAACCTAATTGATTCACCTGAAGGTTCTAAGACCATTGGGTGTAAATGGGTTTTCAAAAAGAAAACTGACATGGACGGAAATGTGCATACCTATAAAGCAAGACTTGTTGCGAAAGGTTTCCGACAAACTCATGGTATAGACTATGACGAAACTTTCTCACCAGTTGTCATGCTTAAATCGATTAGAATTCTGCTTGCCATAGCTGCATATTATGACTATGAGATATGGCAAATGGATGTCAAAACAGCTTTTCTTAATGGAAATTTACTCGAGGATGTGTATATGACACAACCCGAGGGTTTTATTGATCCTAAGAATTCTGATAAGGTTTGCAAATTGCAGCGATCCATTTACGGATTAAAGCGAGCATCTCGGAGTTGGAATCTTCGTTTTGATGAAGTAATCAAAGGTTTTGGTTTTATCAAAAATGAAGATGAACCTTGTGTTTACAAGAGGGTTAGTGGGAGCGCAATTGTTTTTCTAGTGCTTTATGTAGATGATATATTACTCATTGGAAATGACATTCCGACTTTAACAAATGTTAAGACATTTTTAGGAAAGTCTTTTGCAATGAAGGACCTAGGAGATGCCGCTTATATACTCGGCATTAAGATCTATAGAGATAGATCTAAAAGGCTCATAGGTCTAAGTCAAAGTACCTATATTGACAAAGTGTTGACACGATTTTGAATGGATGATTCGAAAAGAGCTTTTATACCAATGTCACATGGCATAAAATTGAGTAAGACTCAACATCCTGCTAATCAGGAAGAACGAAACCGCATGAATAAAATCCCGTATGCTTCGGCTATTGGATCTATCATGTATGCCATGCTTTGTACTAGACCAGATGTATCATATGCATTAAGTGCAACTAGCAGATATCAATCTGATCCCGGTGAAAGTCACTGGACAGCAGTCAAGAATATTCTGAAGTACTTGAGAAGAACTAAGGATTCATTCTTGGTTTATGGAGGATTTGAAAGTGAGCTAGTTGTAACAGGTTACACGGACTCAAGCTTTCAAACCGACAATGATGATTTTAGATCGCAATCTGGTTATGTGTTTTGTTTGAATAGAGGTGCAATAAGTTGGAAAAGTTCCAAACAGGACACTGTAGCGGATTCTACGACAGAAGCGGAGTACATAGCAGCTTCAGAAGCAGCTAAGGAAGCATTTGGATGAAGAAGTTCATTGAAGAACTCGGTGTGGTTCCTAGTATAGTAAATCCTGTGGATCTTTATTGTGACAACAATGGCGTAATCGCACAGGCAAATGAACCAAGATCGCATCAGAGAACCAAACACATACTTCGACGTTTCCATTTGATCAGGGAGATCATTGCGAGAGGAGATATTAAAATATGCAGAGTTGATGGTGATGATAATGTTGCCAATCCGTTGACTAAACCACTTTCTCAAGCAAAGCATGAGGATCATGCTAGGTCGATGGGTATTAGATACTTGTTAGATTCGGCCTAGTGCAAGTGGGAGATTGTTAGCAGTATGCCCTAGGCCAATATATTTGAGACCTAGATGTATGAATTATGTTAAACAAACATTGTGTTTATTTAGAGATATTTTATATAATAAATGCGTATTGGTTATTTTATTTTTATTACTAAAATGAACCTTGAATATGATATTGACTTTATATCATCAAAGTATGTGACTTTGATAGTAAAACTATAAAGTATTATGAATGATATTCTAAACCGTCCCTGATCATTCATAGGATGTTTGTGAGATAAACATACTTTATGATAAGCTATAAATGGACATCAGTATGTTAGTTGACTGATGGTCACGTTTTACTGATCATGAATAAGAGTTATTAAGTCATTAACGTAAGTATATGTTAGACACCATATACTGGATTGACCCACCTTGAGAATACTACATGGTTCGTGTCATTAGTTATTCTCAGTAAAGAATGTATCTGTAATCCTTAGACTTGAGATTATCTCAGTTTCCTACATGATAAATTTTATACTTTAATATAGTCTAACGCCGTCTTTAACCGGGCGATCATAAAGATTATAATTAGGTATATAATGAATTGTGCGGAGGAAAGAGTTTAATTAAGATAGAATTTGTTCCTCTCATAAATTGAGAGAGATATCTTTAGGCCTCTTGATGATTTGATTGAAGAAACGCACGGCCGTGCTCAAGTGTATTAATAAGGAGTTATTAATGTCATTTCATGTTCAATCAAATTCGGTATCAAGAAATATTTATCGACCAACATAAGGTTGACACATACCATGCCTTATGGACGATATAGATATCATGTAACAGAAGGATACAATGCATGACATAAATTAGGTTTGATCGAATCATCTATACTTGCTTAATTTGGGTAGTCATGATGTCTTGCTAGAGGCCGCTCATGATTTATAATCAATTGTGATTATTGCCAACATTAAGTAAACCTACAGGGTCACACACAAAGAACAACTAATGAGACGTACACAGAAAAATCATAACTTATGTGATAAATTGTATGGAGAGCTACATAGTCAAGTGACACATCCAATCCTACATCTTATATGATAAGGTGTGTTGCATATATGATTACATAGTTACCATGCACATAGGATATGAAACTTATGGACTATATAGGCACAAGAGACACCCCAAAATCAGATTAAGGGTATAATATTTTCGTCCATCTTTTTGTGAGAAAAAGAGGAGAGAAAAATCCGAAAATTATTCTTTTGTTATTTTCTGTGAGAGAAATGAAGAACGAATACTAGCATATATCGTTCTTTATCCGTTCAAAGGGGTTGTTCGTGTGGATACCGGTAGAGGACGAAGCGAAGTGCGGCGTCTTTGTGATTTGGGTTGAAACCGTGATTTTTGTTTGGAGAATCGGTTTATTTGGAGAATCGGTTTGTGAGACGACCGATTAGGCGAATCATTCAAAGGATCAGTTTGGAAACCGGTTTGTATCGGGCAAAGAAAACCGTCAACCAAATTCGTTTTTGATCATCACGGATTAAGCGTAATCTGAAGGTACAAATTTATGAACTTTTCTTTGATTTAATTGTAATTCACGAATCCTTCTTTTGGGTTTCGAATTCGATTTTGTTTCGTTTTTTATTTTTCCGCTGCATTATGAATGGTAGAAACCCAACAATCATATCTTCTATTTTTTATTTTTACTTTTTCATAAAATCTCTTTTATGAAATGTGCATCTTATACATAATGTTTTTAATATTGAATTTATCGCAACTTTATTTAACTATTTTGAATTGTTCAACTATTGAACTTATAACTTAATCATGTTAACTTTGCAAATGAAAATTCCTAAACTAACCGTAAAACACTCGGCTCTTATACCACTGTTGGGTTTCTAAGAACGTTTTAATGCAGCGGAATGTTTGGTTTCTACAGTTCATAATACAGCGGAAAAACAAAAACAAAACAAAATCGAATTCGAAACCCAAAAGAAGGATCTGTGAATTACAATTAAATCAAAGAAAAGTTTATAATTTTATACCTTTGGATTACGCTTAATCCGTGATGATTGAAAGTGAATTAGGACGCTTTTCTTTGCCCGATTTCAAACCGGTTTCTAAACCGATCCTTTGCATGTTTTGCCTAACCGATCTCACAAACCGATCACAAACCGATCTCCAAACGAACGGATTTTCCAAGCAAACCGATTCTCCAAACAAACCACGGTTTCAACCCGAATCACAAAGACACCGCATTTCGCTTCGTCGTCTACCAGTATTCACATGAACAACCCCTTTGAACGGATAAAGAACGATATATGCTAGTATTCGTTCTTCATTTTTTCTCACAGAAATAATAAGAGAATAATTTTCGGATTTTTCTCAGAGAAATAATAAGATAATTATTATGTAGAATAATCTGCAACTTTAATAGCTTACGACATATACGAAATAATATTTTCATTTAATTAATAAAAAATAATTGATTCTAAATTATCATCAATACAATACTATTTAAACAAAATAATTAAACGACTTTCGATCAGTGAAAACTCATAAACTTTTGTGTTGCGATCAAAATGACATACATGGTTGAATATCAACTTCTGAAATGTGAAATTTACTCTCTCTCTCTCTGTATTTTTTTATTATCTCTCTAAATATTTTGCAGGAGTCATTCTCTCTTTTTTTTTCTTTGTGCGGCTAGGGTTTGATTAGTCCGACCATAGAAATGGTGAAGGGTTTGGGGGAATCAATACACACGGGGGAGGTTTTAGATTTCCATTTAATTTTCTATGTTTAATTCATTCCTTTTATTTCCCTTTCCTTGTATTTTATTTTATTTATTTTTTTGTCTTGAGGCGGATAACCAATAGATAGGTTTTAACAAAATGCAAACAAGTCCAATTATTATTTATATTCAGATTTAGGCATATTTGTTATTTATTATTTGTTGTTTATTTTTGATGCGTTACAATCTTCCTCCCTTAAAATGAAATTTCATCCTCGAAATTTGATTTATGTTGTGGATGTGTTAACAAAGAACTTAAATATTATTTATTTACATATTTCTTTTTATAATCAATTTTCTTTCTTTTTTATTTCCGACACAGATCATAAGATGTAGATGGAAGGAATAACGATGTTAATTATGTAGAATGACACCCAAACTTTTGATATTAGCAATAACCCTTTTGTTTTCTTTTATTATTTTATTATTTAGGTGTGTTACAGTGATTCTCCTTAAAATTTCCTCTTAGTTAAATAGCTAATATGAAAAAATAATATTGCCATAACGAATGAAAGGAAACTGGGCCTGGAATTTGTGGGATGAGGCATCTAACAAGTAACAACCATTGAAATAATATATGGAGGAAAATTTATAAAGCCAACCCTCAACTTCTTATATTTGCAAAATATTTATTACATTGGAAAGAATGGATGGAATCAAGACTTGATAGAATGCATGAAAATCATCAAACATG
Organism: Juncus inflexus; assembly: GCA_024447665.1. Classification (NCBI taxonomy): domain Eukaryota; kingdom Viridiplantae; phylum Streptophyta; class Magnoliopsida; order Poales; family Juncaceae; genus Juncus; species Juncus inflexus. The sequence continues at coordinate 8,769,555 of JAJHPC010000020.1, read as the reverse complement.
TCAACATATCAATTTTATTTTGGAAAGTCAGGAGGTTTCGGAATTCAAAAGGGTGAGAGAATGATTTTTGAAAATATGCAGATTGGACCCTGAACTTATGATATTTATATTTCCATATTTATTATAAAAAATAAATTTCGTTCGTTTCATCATGTTAAGAAAGTTTCTCAATAAAACTGATTCAACAAAATTCATTGAAAAAATAAACTTAGAAATGGTAGTTACATTTTTCTTTTTCTTTTTTGAGAAGATATTTTGATGAAACACCACCACTAGGTTAGCCTACTGGGTATAGTACTAACCCCATCTATCCATAAATGAGGGGTTCGAATCCCGCTTATAGCATAATTTATTTAAAATTTTAGGTGAAGACATATAAGCCAATCTAAATGAGAACAAACATTAAGTGATCGGTTGTAGTTCTCTCTCATTTTTTTTTAATATTTTGATGAAACTTATGTAAGAAATTAATTTTCCTTTTCGAGTTTACAATATGAGTCCTTCTATAGTGTCCGACAAATATTTTTATAATTCATGATAGATTAAATCTCATCCATTTAAATTCAGGGTATTTTGGGTATTAGGTAATTAATTGCACCATTAATTACTTAGCCGTTCATTTCCTTATTTTCTTATTTCTATATTATTTTATAACTTTTCCATCACATCTAGAGGTGTCAATGGATCTACAAAATCCGATAACCCGATCCAAATCCACTTGATTGGATTTGCATATGGATCATAAAAATGTATCCGATAACATAATGGATTCGCATTTGGATTTTGGAAAAAGATCCATTTGTTTATTCGGTTTGGATTTGGATTTAACAAGATCCGGATCCGAAACCTATTATGAAGCCGATAAAATAATTATATTATTATGTTTATATTTATGGTAAACATTTTTTAGATTATTTATTATCTTTTTTTGTTAAATAATCAAGTTTACAAAAGATAAGAATACATATGTTAATAAAAATACATAAAATGTAAATACTATAACAAATTACCATGATATAAAACATAATAAATATGATATGACAGATAATATTAAATTATATATAGTAAATACATGTTAGTTTAAAAATAATTTTTAATTAATTTCATTTCTAACAACTAGCATGAAAGATATTTTCAACAAATTTTTTCATCAATTATGAAGAATAAAGAAAGATATGACAAATAATATGATTTATATTATATTATAGTTTATATATGATTTTATGGTGTATTAAATAAATTTTGCGTCAACTATATTATTTATGTTGTAAATGATTATTTTTAATGTAATATTTTTTTAAGAAATTTGATACTAAGATTCAAAATCCGATCCGAAACCTGTAAAATTAATGGTTTTGGATTCGCACATGGATATTAGTTTTTCTAATGGATTTGGATCCGCATTCGGAACTTCATGATCTTAATTGGATTCGCATATGACTATTGCTTGAATCCGACCCGAATCCGATCTATTGACACCCCTCTCCACTTGAGTAAAAATTGTACAATTGTATTGATAGTTAAATGGTATGTTGACACTAATATCATATTTGTACAAAAATAATATATTAACATTAAAGATGATATATATTGACATAAAAAAAATTATTAATGGTGAAAATGATATGTGTACACTGAATTAGTATATTCAAACAACATGATATATTGACACAAAATTAGGATAAAAAAGTATATATTAGCACCTCAAAATCTATATTGAGATTCAGAATAGTACATTTGAACTAAAATACATACATATATATATATATATTATGAATTCAAAATATATATTAAAATAAAAAAATATCTGTTGTCAGAATATTTTATTCAACATAAATTTAGAAAAAAAATAGTTTTTTTCATTCAACATCGAATGAATCTACTGGAGATGAGCATGAAAGGAAAAAAAAGAATGACCAGCTTTCTTAAAGAATCAAATTACTATTTTACCTTTTCAGACTATTTTGGTAGAATACTGAAACGGGAAGTTTAAAAGCTAAAGTAATTTCTTCTGATGTTTGAGCCGTCCACTTTAGAAATCAGGACTAACAGTCGGGCAACATATAAAAATCGTTGAAATATTGTATTAATAAAATTTAAATAAAATTTCGTTGTAGTTTTGTCTGCTAATTATTTTACTAAGCTCTAAAGTTTATTTTTATTTGAACTCAAAATGAATAAAATGAATGTAAAAGACTGCTTTGGGTCTCTCAAAGCGCACGAGCTCTACAGTCACCAAAGCATTAATATATACAATAACTTTTCCTAATTTATTAATTACTGTTACTAATTCATATCTTGTATCTGTTAACCATATCAATTATTTCCTTGAAAAACTCAACAAATTTATCTTCAACATAACAATGCAATGAACCTTGGATGATAAAACAACATTGGTATTCCCCGATTCAAAATTATTTCCTTGAAAAACTCAACAAAATTTATCTTCAACATAACAATGCAGTGAACCTTGGATGGTTAAACAACATTGGTAATACATTTCCCCATTTCTGAATGCAATAATATATTAATTTATATTTTATATCAGCTATTGATGATGTTTTACATTTTAACTAATTATATTCTCCGGTATTTTTTTTTTTCATTAGGCAGTCGTTACATTTTCTTGAGTTTCATGTATATGTTGTTAGTTGATTGAGATTATTGATAAGTTGGTAACTTTTATCAATGTACGGCGTGATTTTATAAAAAGTTTCTTTGCTGATTTTTTATTTCTTTACTTGGCATATCATGATAATCTGAGTAGAGTGTATTGCTTCGGCCCTTTCTCAAGTTTTTTTTCTTATCAACAATATGCTTAGCTATCATATCTAGACAATATTTCCTTTATGGAAGGGTTTACAGTCACACAACCATCCGAATATTTTGTTACTGTATAATAAATACAAAACTTAAATAAGTATAATATCTTCATTGTCAAAACCAAAAAGAGACGTTCAAAGGGTGTAAATATCTTCATTCTCAAAAAATATAAATGCTTCATGCATTTGAGAATGCGTGCTATTTATGATTAAAGCCTACACTTTATGGTTTGTCAATATAAAAGTGATTGTAAGCAAGACTCACATCATAATAAAAAGTCATATCAAAATAGAAAGAACAAATGGAGAATGATGGAGTGGAGAAAAAAATAGAGGAGGTCGTGTTAGAACTACTTAATGAAGCAGATTTCGAAACTGTTACGCCGCGCGAAATTCGTACTAAGGCATCAGAGAGATTGGGACTGGACTTGTCCGTTCCCCACCACAAGAAATTGGTGCGAGAGATAATCGAGACTTATGTGTCTTCTCAGCAAACTGCAGAAAGTGAAAAGAAGAAGAAACATAAGGAAAAAGAAGAAGACAATCAAGAAGAAGGAAATGACAAGCGGGGCCAAGAGGAGACGCACGATCTTAATAATGATCCCATCCTCTGCCATGTAATATATAAATATATATCTTTCTTTATTTGATAAAATTTTATTTGGTGATTGTTGTATTTGAAATTATAATTACAAAGCAGTTGTCCGATTGGAGGAAAGTCGTTTTACAACGTTACAACAAGAGAACATTTGTTTCTATTCGCCAGTATTTTAAAAGTGGTCGCAAGAAATTTCCTACTAAGACAGGTTTCTATCTTAACCCCTCCTTCTATTTTTTTTAATCTGGTATAAAATACAAAATGAAAGGGTCGTTGTTGAAATTGTCTTTAACCATCCATTTCAGTATTTCTATTTAAATGATATTTCTATGTAAATTCAATTTGATAAATTATTGAGTGATTCACAATCATATATAACCAAGTGCTCCCTTTTAAATCCAAAAAAGCCCCTTCAAATAAAAAAAGAGTGCTCCCTTTTAAATTTGAATAAGCCCTAACAACTAATTTTACATTTAATCAAATAATGGTGTGTATAAATAGGGATAAGCTTGCCAGTGGAACAGTGGAAAATCCTCCGCGATGCAGGGCCAGCCGTAGAGGATGCCATCAAACAACTTCAAAGACGCCCAAGTCTTCATGATAGTGATGACCTCAAATAGATTTGAAGTGAAATATTATTATGTAGTGTGTGGTTACTTTTTCTGTTATGTTGTGTGGTTACTTTTGAGTGCTCTTGAAATTGCAAAATGTATGCTCCTGTGATCCTTGTTTGTTTCATCATTTTCTTTTTTTAATGTAGTATTTTTCTGAAATCCCAAAATTTGTTTTTCGATCAAAAAAGCTTACCAGTTCTGTATCGATACAATGTATGGTTAGCAAAGAAACCAGAAAAGTTGGTCATGAGAGAAAAATCTACCCTGCTATAAACATGAGATTTTGATTAATATAACACTGAAAAAGACAATCTCTTTCTTCCTCAATGAGTTTCAACCCTCTCCAAATATGAAGGGAAAAAAATAGCAACTGAATGTGACCCTCGCTTTGCTTCGACCCAAGCATAAATATTGTCATTGACAATATTTTTCATCTTAGCAACATTCAGTTGTTTAAAGTTTTTTTAAGGCTACAATAAAAAATTCTTATTTGGTTTTTATAGGACAATAAATGAGATTTCTCATTTGGAATATTATTTTATCATATAACTATATTATATTTGAATATTATTTAATTTATAAAACAAATATTAATAAAATGATATAAAATCTGTAAAAAATTTACTTCTTAAATTATAATTAAATATATATAACTCATTAATATATTATAAATTATTAATAATACTTATAAATATAAATTATCACTTAACAATACAAAATATAATTACACATATTTCTAGATAGGATTATTAATAAATTATATAATTTAAAGTTATATCTACTTCTATTAATGTTAAATACATAAAATATATTATTAAAATATTTTTCAGACATTCAAATAAATATTAATATTAATCCAATAATTTTATATGAATTTTTATAATATTTTATTTGTATTGCATACTTATTATACTATCATATAGGAAACTAAAAGAATATAGCTTGGTATAGTATATAAATAATTTATTATTTGCTTGTTCCAGTTCTTGACCCACTATTTTTGGAATCACTTTAGGGATTAAATGCTCATGAAACAACTTATATTATATTAATGATAAGTGGCAGTAGGTTCACGTGTTATTGTGAGATTTTAATTTTTTTAATTTATGATAAATTAGAGGGGAACTCGCTTCGTTTCGGTCTACTTAAAATTTTCTTTTTCAATACATGAAAATAATTGAAAGCAAATATAAACACTTTTTCCTCGACAAGATCTGATATTGATTGACCTATTGTATTCACACATCTTTTCGCATTTAAAAAATAAGTACACAAAACATATTAATCCTATAATAAAAAAAAGTTATATCATATATTTTATTTCTATACTTCTTTTCAGAGAGGTATATAAAGATAAGGTTATGAAATAGGTAATAGCTTCGATGGCTATGCTTTCTAAAGAGAAGCACTGCGAGACATTTTCTGATGTTGAATCCACTATTGAGGTTGAAATTTGCGAGGATTTATTTGCAATATTCATTGTGAAGTATTCAGAAGTAAATATTTTTTTTAAGCTTCAGAAGGCGATTGTCTTCTGAGATATCATTAATTAATTAATAAATAGTATTACATAATTCAGAAGTAAATGTCTAGAAGTTCTTAATTTTTGTACTTTTTCCTACTCTTTATTAAATTATGCATAAATTTATCACCAAGAAGTTCAAAGAAAAGTTAAATTTTATGAATAAAAACCAATTAATGTACAAACAGCATGCTACTAAATATAACTTTCTAGACATGCTTGTATGAAGGAAAGTCCATAATGATTTTTATTTGAAGGTAATTAAAGTTCCTAATGTATGTATCTAAATTTTGACTGTCAGCAAAAAGAATACATTCCTAAAGGCAAAAGTATGCGGATTTCTTACTAAAGAGTGCTAAATATGTTTGCTAAAATTAACAAACTTGGGACTGAGACATATGCTCAAAGTTTAAATACGCCTGACCGCTCGATCTAATATTAGTAAGATTTGGCAGATATCTTACGATTCTAATTCCAATAATACAATAATAAAATATTTAGTATTGTGATATCATCATACTTTTATAATTGTTGCATAACAAAATAAATTCTCTTGTTGAGCACAAACAGTTTAATCCACTTTTTACTTTTATAAAATCTGATTTGCAAGTTGTCGACAAATAACTTTTTCATTAATTAATTATTGAAAAATTTGTAAGTGATAAAGAAAAATAGAACATATGATATGGTATTTTTGACACTTCGTTGACCAAAGTAGATGAGTATTGTTTTTCTATACATCACTAATATATATTTATTCTTTCTTAGCGGTTTAAAAATATGAAGGTTCATTTATTTATTTAAATTTTCTTCTTTGATGATGAAATACACAAATATTTCATAAAATTAGACATTATCTAGGACATGTTGGAGTAAAACTGTCAAGTATATATCATTAAAAATCGGAAAGTTTGTTTCCTATTTATCCTTGTTAGCCAAGTACAATTTTATGATTCAAATTGCTGAAATCAAAACAAATCTGGAATCCTCGATTGATGGAGCTAGACTTTTTACCTGCAATCCCCACATCCTTAATTACCATTTTGCACCAGACGTGACACTGGATTGTGAATTAATAAAGTTGAAATTAGGTTACTCTGAAGTTCATTTAAACAACTGATGGTTAATTAATGTATATTAATATTAATAATATGACTGCATTTGGCCGGTTTTGAGCTCATCTAACCAGATAGCGAGTCTTTTAATTATGAGCCGTCGGATTTAGTTCATGGGTTCATTTCTTTGGATCCGTTTGATTGTTTCAATTTTCTATCGTCCGATCTGATGGCAACGGTCAAGATTTTTTTTTTCGTTTTGGTTTATAGTTTACGCGTGGCATTTACTTTTTTACAGCTGTCGAATGTTTTTTAACAGTTCTCCGTCTCTTTTTTCTTTCATTCTTCTTCTTTTCTTTTCGTCATTTTTTTCCTCTTTTTCGTTTTCAATCCGGTTAGAATCTCGGTTCATAAAATTGCTTCTATTTGTCTGCATGAGCAATTTTTCCTTACAACTGGATTGATTTTAACCTGGATTTATTTCGGTTTCCTTTGGTATTTGTTTCATTTGTTGTTATCAAAGATTGTTGCTGTTTCTGGATTTATTAGTTGTTGTCTATTATTAATTTGTTTTGGATTTGGATTTGGAACTGGATGGTAGAGATTGTATGATTGGCCATTTTTTCTTTCTGCAAAAAATTATTCTGTTCGTTAATTTGCAGGTAATTGGGTTTCTTTATGTTTTTCTTTTTATCAAAAATTGGGTACTATTTTTCTTTCACTGTTTTCAGACATTCTTGCATTTTTCTTCTACTGTTTTCAGATATTTTTTGATATTGGTAACTGTTGCATGCAGTTCTATTTTTAATTTGTTTTGGATTTGGATTTGGAACTGGATGGTAAAGATTGTTTGATTGGCTGTTTTTCTTTCTGTAGAAAATTCTTCTGTTCGTTAATTTCCAGATAATTGGGTTTCTTTATGTTTTTTGTTTGATCAGAAATTGGGTACTGTTTTTCTTTTACTGTTTTCAGCCATTCTTGTATTTTTCTTCTACCGTTTTCAGACATTTTTTGATATTGGTAACTATTGCATGCAGTTAATTGTAATTGGTTACTGTTAACAAGTCATGTTTTGTATGTAATTAATTACAAATTGTTGTGTTCCTGAATTGTAATTTATTTTACTATTATTTTTCTACTGATTTTTTTTTTTTTTTTTTTTGCAGTTATGGGAAGAATTAGTCTGTCATTGTTTGAACAGTTATTGGATAGGTCAAATTGAAGATTTCTTAATTCTTCTGTTCATGAATTTTCAGGTAATTGAGTATTGTAAATTGCGTAAAATCGTCATTGAATTTTACACAATTTAACAAAATAATTTACATTTCCCTATTAATCAATTACGAGTATGAGTGGTAATGAGTTTAGGGGTCGAACACAAGGAGGTGTGGCCTCAAGAATTAACTAGTTTCAATGATTATTCTCTAGTGTAAAATCTTTTATTTCAAGGTTTATTAGGTAAATTTCCAAGTTTAAATTTTCTTTTCAGCCTTATCGTGAAAAATTCAGCACGTCATACTTTGGTGTTTTAATTCGTAACTAGACCAAATAAACTCCCAATCCAACTCACGAGATACCGTTGGAAACTAGAAAGAGAGATCTATATTGTGATTCTTTACTGTTATTATTATTTTATAAAAGATTTTCGAGTTATTTGTAGTTTAAATCCAGAACTTACTTCAGATTCACAATTAATTCAGCAGTAACTTCAGAAAATTATAGAAAAATCACCAAGGCTTGAAAAATTCCAGAATTTTTTCAGAAATTCAATTATTCTGTTTTTGATTATCTTTTAAAATATGGTACAATTATATTTAATGGATTAAGATTTATAAAGAAAAACTCAGATCTGGATCAGAAACTGGTTCTGACAGACCAATACTCACAAAAGTTGGAATATCTCCTAATCTGATTTAACAACTAATATCTTAAAATTCATATTTGGATTCTACACTTCAAAATAATTCCAGTAGGACTATTTTTGTATTTTTAGTATTTATTTTTTATATTTTTAAAAATTCAGAAGAAAAGAAACAGTAAATCTGGACAGAAAGTTTAAAAACAGAAATATTACAAAATTAGAAAATTGATATCTCACAGATTACAAATCGGAATTGGGCAAAATTTGGTTTAAAATTATCTACTAAATGAGAACTAAATTTTAAAAATATTTATTTAATTTTTCAGATCCGAATTAGACACGAAATTAAGGTAAAAACACTGAAAAACAGAAAAGCAACAGCAACAAAACTGAAACTGGATTAGGGTTTGAATTTTGGTTTAAAAATAGGGATTTGAAGGCAATTTGTGATGTGTAACAATCATTAATCACTTAGGGTATAACTTTTCAGATTAAAATGATGGATTTGAGCGATCTAAGCTAAGATCCACTCAAGAAATTGATTCAATTACTAGTTTAATTCAATACAGTCATTTTAAACAAAACTTCAATTCAATCAATCACAACTCCAAATTAATCACACAAAATACTAAGCTAAATATTCCAGATGATTAATAAGACAATAAACCTCAAATTTAATAAGTCAATTGACGAAAAATACCAAGCTAAGCACTTTTCCCCAATTTATTCAAAATTGTGTGTGTTCATGACTATTCATTCAAATTCAGCAAAATTACATGAAATTAAAGCAAGATTTCATGCATACAAACCACAAATTCCTTTCCCTATCTAGATTTACTCACTCATAATCACAAGAACAAGAATTTGACAAGATTTCATCATGATTATTACAAAATTGGGTTCTTGTGATCTAAAATTCAAATCGACTAATTAAAAGAGAATTAAACTAAACCGAGAGTTGGAAGACCAGCCAGTAGCTTCCTTGAGTCGATTTGAAGCTCCAATTGCCGCGCGATTCAAGCTAGAATCGACCGATTCGAATTTTTCCCCAAATAAGCCCTAAATTGCGCAATTTCACTCAAAAACGAAAATTAGAGCTCAAGAAAGCTTGAAACTCATTAATGGAGATTCTAGAGGTTAGAGAAGATGATTGAAGAGTGGTGTTTTCAATAAAGAGGCTTGAGCGGTGTTTTATAGGCTGAAATGGACTTGAGAGTCCAATGACCTGTTTTGAATGGAGAGGAGAGTAGGGGACAAGCCGAGGCTTGTGATTGGCAGGCGGATCAGGGGGTTGTACTGAGGATTTGGCTGAAATTTGGTTGAATTCCATTGAGAATTGGCTGAGTTTGGGCGGGTAAATAATTGCTCTGTTTCTTTTTTTTTTTCAATCAGGCGGAAGAAAAAAAAAAAACCGGATCGCAACTGAGACTTATCGCGAAAATGATTGGCTGAAGTGTGGTTCCGATCCTCTGTTGTGAAAGGTGTAAGGTAAAAGGTGTAACGGGTCCAGTGTGTGTTTGGCGCTGAATATTTGAACAAATATTTCTGATCTCTTGTGTCGCAACGAGTCGAAATTCGTGAAATGAGTCGGTTGGGCGCGAGTACCGTTTCTGCCAAATTTCCGCTCCTCTTCAAACAATCGCTTATAACTTTCGATTTGCTACTTTTTAGCACTAAGTTTCCATAAGAAAGATGTTCCTCTTGTTCTTACGAATATTTGGGGATTTGAAAGGTGCAAAACGGTTAAGTAAAACTCGAGTTATTCCAATTTAACCAACTGCTGCCCGGTATTACCTCCAGCTTCGCCATTAATGGCTTCTCGAGCTCAAACTCGAGTTTCAGCCAACAACATTGAAAATTATGACTTAGGCACTTTTTATCAACCCCCCAAGATGCTAAAAACTGAATTTTATGTTCTAATTATCCTCCATTTACTCGAATTTCATCGTTAACCACCAGCTTGAGAATTAACCCGAAAACCACCAAAGTGGTGATTAGAACTCATATCTCCATCCGTTTTTCGATCAAATTACCATTCCATAGAGATGCAACATGATGTTTACAAGCCTCCCATTCTATTTTTAGCTTCTAACACCTCATGAACCTTGAGTTTCAACAATGGCGGAAAAAAATAGTTTCAAAAAATCGGTTCAAGTTATTTCGTCAAATGGTTCGTGTGCATGAGTTCAAACGCGAATATCTCACTCATTTCTTCATAGTTTTCTGTCTTCTTGATATCCATGGAAAGAGGGGAGAGAGAAGAAGATAATGGAATTGGTTTTGCATGAAAAAGAGGTCTGTGAAGCGAGATATGGACTTGAAAACTTTCAGCCCGAATTGAGTAATTTCAACAAAAACAGATTTGAATTTCGTCGAACACTTATTTCAAACTCGATTATCTCACTCAATTCGTCATCATTTTCTGAGTTATTTATATGGTTGGAAGGAGGGGATCAAGAAGAAGATAATGGTGTTGGAATTTTGTCAATTAGAGGTATGTGGAGGGAATGGCAAGCTCGAGAATTCCTCAGCTCAAACGGTCTATTTTCATGGCTGACAGGATGTTTTTCGCGTTTTCCGGCCAGCTCCGGCCGTTCCAGCGGTGACTAATCATACGGTTGTGCTTGTCTTGTCAAGACGAGTTGAATGGTATCAAGTTTGTTCAATTCCGAGCATTTCGAAAAAAAATCGCATTTTTGAGAGAGAAAGGGTTGACTTGACTGCGACGGTTGACTTTTCAGTTTTGACCAGAATTTTTGCGCGTCGCATTTTCTTTATTCTTGCGCTGCTAGGTTTATTTGAGGTGTAAAACGATGGTTAGGATTCATTTGATCGGAACGTCACGTTCCGATACGAAACGTCATAGGAAACGTGGACATTTCTTCTCTGTTTTGGGACCGAACGTGGTCGGTTTACATATTGGTTCCGCTGAAGAACGTCATGAGACAGTTGACGTTTTTATAACGTTTTGTGGTCGTTTCTTACTCGTTCCAATGCTTGCTCTTTTCCACCGACGTTGTTTATCGTTTAAGGTTAGAGAAGTATGTATATGGGAAATGTGAGGGTTTTAGGGATAATTTGGCCATCGTTGGCCCATTATTTGCGTTATGGTGCTTCTTTTGGAGTTGACTTTCGAATAAGTCCTCCAATCCTTCTTTTTATGGCCTTTTCGCCTGTAAAATAACACAAAAATGTATTAAGAGGTTTCAAGTTATGTTTTATGAGTTATGAGTCTTTTTCATACATTTTATGTGAAATTCGATTGAATTTGAGATGATAAATACCCTAAAAATGTGTATAAAAATACACATTACAAGTATATATATGTTTCTATCTATGTTTCTAATTGGGTTATGTTTTCAGAAATTCTTTTTCTTTTTTTTCTTTTAAGAGTTAGGTAGTAATTTGTATTGTTAAGATTGATAAATAATTAGAATTGTTACTATTGCATTCAATTGATTACTGTGATTTCTTCGTTTACCTAAATTTAGTATGTTATTATTGTTTTCGAATTGAATTTACAGGTAAGGTATTAATATGCAATTGGTTATTAGTTTTGGAATTGAGATTACAAGTCATGTTTTGTGTACCTAAATTGTGATTTATGTTGTGATTTATATTGCTGTCTTTTTTTAACCCAAGAATTAAAGATTTTTACCTGTTCTAACAGTTGAATTAAAGATTTTTAACTGTTCTAACGGTTATTGGATAGATCAAGATGAGGATTTGTCAATATTGTGATAACTATTCATTAATTGTTAAATTGGTTTCTGAAGAATTGGTTATACTTGGGATTTATTATTTATCTTTTGGCGTTTTCTACTGCTGCTCATTCTCTTACGATACGTTATTTTTTTTATTTTGTTAAGAAAAATTGATTTCTTTTCATGTTCATGTTATAATTTAGTTTTATCTCTTTTGGTTTTTTGTGGTTATTTAGTATGTTCTTTTTCGGTTCAGATTGTATTCAGGTTTGTAAATTTTTTTTATTTGTTCAAAGTATTATTTTTCGACATTATTCAATATTTTGTTCACATTGTTGTAATCATTAATTAGTGGAGTAGTTTAATCTGTATAAACTTAATTTTTCTCCGTATACTGACATTCCACTGTATACTAATATTCTGGGAAATACTTCTGTTGTTTGACAATTTATGGTATGTTTTCTGTGTAATTAGAATTTTATAAAGTAATTGCATTTATATTTATGTTTCAATGACAATTTTGTTGTGGATAGTTGAATTTGTAAGGATTACATTGTTTTCCATGTACTGATATAAATTAATACCAATGATGGAAATTGTTGTTGTAACATTTAATTCATGGATATGTACCATTGTTTCTGTATACTCTTTGTCTTAAGTCCTAAATCCTGAACTGTAAATCTTAAACTGTTGTTGGTACCATTGGAGTGAACTTGATCCAAAAGGAAAATAAAGAAAATATGGAAAATTACAATCATATAAAAAATATATTTTTTTATTATGTATGATTAGTGTACATTCTTAAGTAGAAAAAAATAGAAAGAAGGAAAAAAAAAGAATCAGACAAGTTTAATTCTGTAAAATTAGGACCACATTTCACAAGGAAAGTAAAAAAAAAAATTGGACTATATATTGCTTTTAGTAATTTTCAGATTAATTTATTGTTCATATTTTTATTTTTTTTTACTTAAAATATAATTTTTGGATTAATAAATTGCTCATTGACGTAAACACAAATATTGAGTTGTACATACGGATATTATCTTACCATTGCGTATGTACAACTCAATATTTGCGTTTACGTCCAATAGAATAGGATCTATACTTCCTGTTGAGGGATCAGTTCCAATGTGGCTCAATTGTATATGTACGATACTGCAAATGAAATTGTAAACAAAATAAATGTTTTTACTAATTCTTATAAAAAAAATAGTGAACCACAACATGTAATTGTTGATAATTTAATTACTATGTTAAACGAACATAATATTATAGTAAAAGGATTTAGGTATTATCAAGAACATTTTTCTAACTGTGATATATCTGACTTAAAATTACATATTATTGTTGCATGTGACAATGAACAACGACAGTACACAACTCTAGCCGCAAGTGAAGTTGTTGGATTAGTTGTCGGTGATTTGACTCAAGAAGAACAACAACGCGATATCATTGTTGAACGCAGAACAACTGGATTACAACGTATTAAATTTGAACATTCATGTTACAAGCCAATGCAATATCCTCTATTATTTCCTTACGGTGAAAGCGGTTTTCATTCTCATATAAAATATGATCAAACTCAAAATAGTGATACAAAAATTAAAAGGAAGTGTGTTACTATGAATAAATATTATTCTTATCGATTACATCAACGGAATAAAGATGCACCTACAATATTCCGTTCTGGTCGGCTATTTCAACAGTATATTGTTGACGCTTATCTCTGTATTGAACAAAAAATGTTAACATATTTACAGCATAATCAGGCGTCATTGCGAATTGACAAGTACAAAAATATAAGAAATGCAGTTTTAGACGGTGATATGTTTGGAAAAAATATCGGAAAATGAATTATCTTACCTGCTATAGCAATTTGTAGCACTCGTGTTTATAAAATGAAATTAGAGGAACTATTGGACGATATCAGTAAGAGAAATTTTTTTGGTCAAACTATGGCAAGTGAGTAATAATTTCCGTTAATTTGGTTTCAATATTTTTAACATTTATGTTCTTTAATTTATTATTAATTAATATTTTTTCCTTTTTGTATCAATATATACTATTTTATTTCAAAAGAGAGGCTTGCCACATGTTCATCTTATTGTTTGGTTCAACCATGCTGACAAGTTGAACACTTCTGAACGTATTGACAAATTTATTTCTTCAAAAATTTCTAATCCTGAATTTGATAAAACTGGTTACGATATTGTTACAAAATTCATGTTACATGGACCATGTGGTAATGTGTATCCTAAGGCAAGTTTTACAACAAAAAAGTATTTGCTCAAAATAATTTCCAAAATAATTTCAAAATAGAACTATAATAAATGAAGATGACACCGTTATATATCAGCTTTAGAATAATGGTATTTCATTTTCTAGAAAGAATGTTTAATTAAATAATAGTCACGTTGTGCCGTATAACAAAAAATTGTTATTAAAATATCAAGCTCATATTAATGTTGAATGATGTCATACAGGTGAGCTAATAAAATATCTTTTTAAATACATTTGCAAAGGCAATGATCGAGCATATGCTTATATTGAAAAAGGTAAGTCTAATTTGTTTGAAAATAGTGAAATTGATGAAATCAAATCCTATTTAGATTGTAGATATATTACTCCTCATGAAGCTATATGGAGAACTTTCCAGTACGATATACATTATAAAAGTGTTAGTATTGAACGGTTACCATTACATTTACCTCTAATGAATAATGTTGTTTTTAATGATGGTCAAAATATGCGTTATATATTCAACAATGAAAATGTTGAACAAACAATATTTACGAATTAAATAAGAAAGACCCATGAGCAAAATTATTAAAATATATAGAAATATCTCAGCATTTTACATGGCATCAAGATAATAAAAATTGGTTACCCCGAAAAGAGAAAAATCCGTCTTTATTATGTACATCCAAGTTCAGGTGAACTATATTTTCTAAGACTTTTGTTAAATTATGTGAAAGGACCAACATGTTTTGAAGATATATGTACAGTAAATGGTATATTATGTAATTCTTTTAGAGATGCTTGCAATACTCTTGGATTATTAAAAAATGATAGTGAATGGTTATTTGCGATACAAGAATCTTCTCATTGGGCTACATCTCTGCAATTACGTAAAATGTTTGTTAGTATGCTAATGTATTGTGAAGTTACTGATCTGCTAAAAATTTTCAATGATTGGTTGCAATTTTTTGGTGATGATATCACTCACAATATGCATGAAATTTTCAATTCGCGTCGCACAAGATTAATAGATAACCAAATTAAAAATTATATTTTAAGTGATATTCAGAAAATGCTCATTAATAATGGATCCAATCTTGCATCTTTTTCATTACCATCTCCAAATATTGATATTGTCCACTATCTTAAAAACAAATTAGTAATAGATGAATTGGCTTGCGACAGTCAGACTTTAATGATTGAAGCATCTGAGATGCATTCTTGCTTAAATGTTGAACAAAAATGTATTTATGATGATGTTATGAAATCTATCAATTTTGATGAAGGTAAATGTTTTTTCATATACGGATATGATGGTACTGGAAAAATATTTTTGTGGCGTACAATTGTTACAATGCTCCGTTCACATCATAAAATTGTCTTACCTGTTGCATCGCCTGCTTTAGCAGCATTACTTATTCCACGAGATCGTACTGCACATTCAAGATTTGAAATACCACTTGAACTGACAAATGAATCAACGTGCGATATTAAAAAAGGAACACAATTAGAAGAACTTTTACGTGAAACTTCATTAATTATTTGGGATGAAGCACCAATGAATCATCGAAATTATTTCGAAGCACTTGACAGAACATTAAGAGATTTATTAGGTACTCATAACAAATACAGTAGACAAAAACTTTTTGGAGGTAAAACAATTTTTTTAGGCGGAGATTTTAGACAAACTTTACCAGTTATTAAAGGAGGTTCACGATATGATATACTAAGCACATCAATAACAAGATCAAGTATATGGCACTACTGTATACTGCTAGAATTAACGGTTAGCATGCGATTATCACATTCAGCTTTGTCAGAAAACCAAAAAAATTCAGCACAAGAATTTAACAAATGGTTGCTTACAGTTGGAAATGGTCAGGTTAAGGGAAAATCATTATTTCAATCAGATGAACCTACTGGTTAAAGATACCAGATGACTTGCTCTTGACCGTTGAAGGAGATGAAAAAGATGCAATTATTCATGCTATTTATGACAATTTACCCACAATGTACAATAATACATTTTATTTACAAGAGCGAGCAATAGTGACTTCTAAAAATGATTATGTCGATGAATTGAATAAAATTTCATTAAATTTAGTTCCGGAAACTTCCAGATATTATCTTAGTTGTGATGAAATGTGCAATTTAGCATTGTCTAATGATGAACTTGAAGCTATGTATTCTATGGATTTTTTACAATCTTTGAAATTAAACGGTATTCCTGCTCATGAATTACAACTAAAAGTAGGATGTCCAATAATGCTTATGCGTAATATAGATCAATCAAATGGTTTATGTAATGGTATTAGACTTATAGTTACACGCTTATCGGATCACGTTATTGAAGCTCAAATCATGATAGGAAACAATACAAGTACATCCGTATGCCTACCACGTATTATATTTAATGTAAAAGATAATAAATTATCATTCACCTTAAAACGTAAACAATTTCCTATTCGCTTATGTTATACAATGACAATAAATAAAAGTCGGGGATAAACAATAAATAAAATTGATATATATCTGCCACAACCCGTATTTTCACACGGTCAACTCTATGTTGCTTTTTCAAGATCATCATCACGTGAGGGTGTAAAAATTTTAATTGAGAATCCTGATTACACTCAAAATATTCTATTCAGTGAAGTCTACACTAATCTTGGTACGTTTTTTTATTTTTCTATTCTTTTACATATATAAGATTATTAATTACTAATACTATTTTTATCTTGCAGATATTTCCCTTAATAATGTAAAAAACCAAACTGTGAAGCCATAAGAAAGTTTGAAACCATATATTCATAATATATAAACAATAACCAATTATTCAAACATAAAAAATACATAAAATGGTAAAAACATTGCTCTATTTACTATACATATTTTTTTACAAAATAAATGACTAGTAATCTAAAAATGTCAATGCCAATAAATTTTCAAAATTGAAACTCCGCTTTGTAGTAAGAAATTCAACCAAATTCTGGTATTAAAAAAAATCTGAAAACCAATCTAAATCAAAGAAACAAAATACTGGTTATTAACAAAACTCACAAAACTCAGTATTACAAATCCTACTCCACACTTCATCTCTTTCATTTCATTTGTTCTATAAATATAAAAATGCATGTAACAAACCAAACACGTGGAAAAGTTTTTCACTTCAGTACCATTGATAACTACAAGACCGTTTTTCTCCAAAAAATACTCAAAAAGATTTCTCTTTTCAGTCAAATGATAGCAGCTTATATTCTTCACTATTGTCTTCATTCGCTCAACACTTTTCTGCCTTCAATTTCCCATAATCAGATACCTATAATATTTATACAATTTACTATCGCCAACTGTCAATGACTTTCCTTTATTTTATCGATCAATTTTAATTGTCCATATATACTTCCATTCAGTTGAACAAACTGTTTCAGTTCAGTTCACGAAACTCACCAACAAATAGAGTTTGGAAGAAAAGAACTGCTACACCGAGAGGTAAATAGAATTCATCATTACTTATTGTAACATCTTATTTGAATCAAAATTCGTAATTCCTGCCTTACTCTTAACATCAACATTTCCAATCTGTTAATTTGACAATTTTAATCAGTTTGATTCAATTCACCATATTTTTTTAGAAAATTATGTTATTTCTACTTTTCATAGTTTCCAAATCCAACAAATATTAATTCAATGTATATTTGTTCCAGTGCACAATTTGGGTTGAATTGATAATATCTAATTACAACATCTTATTTCAGTCAAAATTCATAATTTTTACTTTATTCTTAATTACATAGTTTCAACTCTATTAATTTCATAATTTTAATAAATTCATTTAATTCATCAAATTATTGTAGCAGATCATCTAATGGCATTTCTCATAATTTGATTTAATTGCATGTTTGTACCAGTGTACAGTTCCAATTTTTTTCTGAAAAAGACCTAAACCTATTTGCTTTCTCATAAAATATTTGTGCCAGTGCACAATCTTGGGTTGAATTGGCAATTTCTGATTACAGCATCTTATTTCAGCCAAAGTTAATAATTTCTACTTTATTCTTGATTACATCATTTCAACTCTATTAATTTAACAATTTTAATCAATTTCATTTAATTGACCAAATTTTTGTAACAAATCATCTAATGGCCTTTCTCATAATTTGATTTAATTACATGTTTGTAGCAGTACATAATTTTATTTTATTTTTCTGAAAAAGATATAAACCTATTTGCATTCTCATAAACCCTAAAATATGAAACTTCATTCACATAAAATTCCAATTCTTATCAAAAAAATACATAGACCAATTTCCATTTTCATAGACACCTAAAACATAAAACAGTCTGCTATACTTTTTCAGATCATGAAATTGTGAAATTTTTTACAATGCACTATTTTGTATTTATAAATAATTTTGGTAAAGGATTCCATTTACAGAAGACATTTCTTTTTACTTTGTTATTGCAAAATTGTTATTTTTACACCGAATTTAGTGACTGGCCAATATCTAAAAAAAAATTTAGTTCAATTTTTTTTTATACTGATAAATTATTAACCGACTCAAAATTTCATTCCAAAAAAATAATAAAGATTACTAAACATACTTATTAAAAAAAATTCATTGTCTCTGCATGATTTTCATATCACAGACCTGAAATATATTTAACAATTTTTTCATATTTGAAATTCTTCTACAGATGGCTCTTCGACCAATTATTACGGCAAGGGTTTTCAAAATTTGGGAGGCATCAAATCTTCGCGAAGGCACTGTATTCGGTGTTGATTTTGTTTTGGTTGATATAGAGGTAACTTTCGTTGAAAAACAGATAAATTGATTAAGTTTTCTGAACGCACGTAAAGTCCCATTTGAGTCTGAATAAACCGACCTGGCCGAGGTGCGTCTAGCACTATTCCCCTAATATAAATATATCTGCAGAGAGAGAATAAATAAGTAAAAAATATCATGAAACACAAAAAAAAGATGAAAATAAATCATACGTTTGACCACTAGCAATAACGATAAATCTATCCTCAAGCTTGTCAGGCAAATCTTTCATTTTATTTGCACCTCTTCCGTTTTGTGATGAAGTGTTGTTTCCTGCGACTCTTGAGTCTCTGGCGGTGCTTGCGACGGTGCCTGTAATTCCGGCGGCACAGGCAGTGCCTGCGATGACAACAACTTCTTCGGAAGCCTCCTTGCTCGCTTGTCCATCCTGCTGTAATTTCTCCGTGTTAGTATAAAATTTATATTTCTAATATATAATTACTTGCATAATGGAAAATAAAACAAAATGTAATTAAAAATAATTATAAAACAAAATAAATATACGAGCTAATCTGAATATGTGTCTAAGACTTCATTTTGGTCATCATCATCGCTATCGTCATCACTATCAACATCATTTTCAATTTCTTCTATTTCTTCATCTTCGGAAACTACAAGCTCACTGTCAAGCACCTCTTCGGCCACACCTTCTTCATTTAACTAGACCTCTACATAATCCCAATCCGAGACATTAGATGGCAAACTGGTCCTCCTCTTGAAATGCGTCTGACATTGTATCATTATTTACCGACGTTCGCATAGGTTCATCAGGTAACTTAAGCCTGCGTTTCATTTTTGTGGCAACCCACTAGTCATTTCTCTCTCATTTTAACGACGGATACGACATGTAATAAACTTGAGTAGCATGATAAGCAAACACAAAAGGCTCATAACTTCTCAGAGAGTAGCATGATATTTGAATAACACTATTTTGTCCATTATACAGAAAGAATATTTCAACTCCATGATTTCTTCAATAATACCATAATAGTCACGTTCAACATTTCTCCAATTAGTTCCGTTTACACATATTCCCCAATTTGACATACGAACATACTCTCCATGTGCCCTTGTATGAAACTGATATCCATTACAATAATAATCTTTATACGCATTCACACGAGGAGCGGGTCTGCATGCAAGATTTGTCACATTGTGTGGAATTATGCAAATATCGCGGTCCGTGTAACTTTTTCTCGAAACCACGATGCGAAATATTTCTCTCGTCTCTTGAGAAAGACAGCATCGGATATGCCTCTGACCGAACGTTTTATCTCATCTTCATATTCGCTAAAAAACATAAATAGGCTTAGACTAAATTTTACAAGTTTTTAAATTCAATGAATGAATATTAATTATGACATGACTTACTCAAGATAATTTTCGAGTTCCGGGCAATTAAGCAACACATACAAATGTGCCGCATCAATCTCTTTCTCGGTAAGTACTTTCAAATATGACCCAAATGGACGTCCGGGATAATGAAATATAGAGAACCCGGACTTACTCCATGTTGAACCACGATCAACATGGCGATCGACGCGATTGAAACGAGTTTCCACATCGGATGCAAAATAGTTAGAACAAAAATTAGAGATTTCTTCTATTACATATGTCAATACAATGGAACCCTCCACTCGCGCTTTGTTTCGTACTTTCTTCTTTAACCTCCGCAAACACCTAAGTTGAAATAAGTTAGCATGTTTTGTAATTTGTTTATTTATGATAAGAGCGAGAGTATTATTCTAGCCTTTCAAATGGATACATCCAACGATACGATACGGGCCTTCCCACTCTAGCTTCATATGCTAGATGAATTATTAAATGCTCTATCGAATCGAAAAAACTAGGTGGAAAGAACTGCTCGAGCTTGCATAAAGTGACCACTACATTTTTTTCCATTTCTAACAAACGTGATAGTTTCAACTCCGTTGCACACAAGTCTCAGAAGAAATTACTTAATTCTGTCAGGGGTTCCCAAAAGCAATTTGGAAGGAAATTCCGAAATGCTACTGGCATCAACCTTTGCATGAAAATGTGACATGTTAGTAGTATGCCCTAGGCCACTATATTTGAGACCTAGATGTATGAATTATGTTAAACAAACATTGTGTTTACTTAGAGATATTTTATATAATGAATGCGTATTGGTTATTTTATTCTTATTACTAAAATGAATCTTGAATATGATATTCAGCTTTATATCATCAAAGTATGTGACTTTGATAGTAAAACTATAAAGTATTATGAATGATATTCTAAACCGTCCCTGATCATTCATAGGATGTTTGTGAGACAAACATACTTTATGATAAGCTATAAATGGACATCAGTATGTTAGTTGACTGATAGTCACGTTTTACTGATCATGAATAAGAGCTATTAAGTCATTCACGTAAGTTTCAGAGCCAAGTGAATTCCAATTAAATTAAGATGGATAAACCATTTTCGAAACATTTCTTTTGATTTTGAGGCGTTGTTTTTCAATTTTTTGAATTTTGGTCATGAACAGTTGCAATTTCATGATAGGGTGCGACTTCATGAAAGGGTGCATGTGATGTATCTTGATCTTGAACGGTTGCGATTTCATGAAGGGATGCAACTTCATGAAAGGGTGCATGTGATGTATCTTGATCATGAACGGTTGCGATTTCATGAAAGGATGCGACTTCAAGAAAAGGTGAATGTGATGTATCTTGATCATGAAAGGTTACGAATTCATGAAAGCATGCGACTTCATGAAAGGGTGCATGTGATGTATCTTGATCATGAAAGGTTGCGATTTCATGAAAGGATGCGACTTCATGAAAGGATGCATGTGATGTATCTTGATTATGAAAGGTTGCGACATGATTGAAAGGGTGCCTTGGGTATGTCATGAAGGGATGCATGTGATGTATCATAACCTTCGGATGGGTGTCTAAATTTTATGAAAAAGGTGCGAAACTATGTATATGATACACTAAATAAATTTCGAAAAGATGTATTCAACACATCTAGTTTTTTAAAGAAATTTTGAGTTTCGGCACTATATAAAATAAAATTTCTTTAGTGTATAGATTAATCGTAGACCCCAAATTTCATATTCGTAACGCCTTATACATATTTCGTAAAATGGTTTAAAGTACAACATAATGCATATAACATGGCCTATTAGATATGTGATGAATGATTGTGTGTGATGATGTGATGTGTGTAATGTATGTATGTATGTAAAAACGGGAATGGTTCCGTTCTTGGTTGATGTGATGTAATTTATTTTGATGATTAATTGTGACGGGCATGGTTCCGTTCATTTTATATATAATATAACTACCACGATCATACACATCATGGAGATGAAGGAGTTCACCATCCACTTCATACGCATCATGGAGATGATAGAGTTGACCATCCACCTCATACACATCATGGAGATGAAGGAGTTCACCGTCCACCTCATACACATCATGGAGATGAAGGAGTTCATCGATGCCTTGTGGTTGAATGTATCTTAGGAAATGATCTTAATGATTGGCTCATTTAGATCATCAAGGCCGTGTTATATCATATCATATATATTTTATATGTGCATGTGATGTTCTGTGATGAAATACATGATAAAATAAAACAACAAAACAAAAGATTAAACAAAACAATCCCTCATATAATATTGAATCATAGATATGCCTCCCATGTATCTATACTTATTATCCCTTCGATCATGCAAAATTTGGGTATGCCAAAGCATAGTGAATTAGCATAATCTTAGGGTGATAAGAAGCGAGAAATGGTGATTCTCGATATTTAGACATGGTTAGATTCAACTCGAACTATAAGGTCAGACATGGTTTCGGGACATATGATAGGATGCATACGCCTAGCATATGATGCTCATCCTATGGATTAAACGAGAGTTGTATGAGATACAATTGGAACGTTCCTACCTAATAATTAGGTTCTAGGCGATGAGCCAAAGCTCACTTGGAACTTGATGAAATATGGATCTTGGCCCACTATGAAATTTAAAGTTAAAATTTCCGAATCAATACATTTGAGGGTTATTGATTTGAATAAAATAGTGGGAGTTAAAATTATATTAAAATATCTCAAATCACATAGTAATATAAAACTGCATTTAATTCTTTATAGAAAATGGCAACAAACAACACATTAACTTTAACATTGCGATCCGTCCTTGAGAATTGTTCTCAAACAAGAAAGGAAGAACTATGTCCTTGAAAGGCCCATTCCTAACCAGCCCGCTGATGATTCTGATCAAGAAGTGATAAACACTGATGTCAAGCATACAAGGGACTCTAATGATGTGACATGTCTCATGTTGGCCACCATGGATGCCGATCTTCAAAAGCAGTTTGAAAATTTAGAGGCATTTCCAATGTTGGCACAGCTCAAGGAAATGTTCCAAGAGCAAGCTAGAAATGAGAGGTATAATGCACATTGTGCATTAGCTAGTTGTAAGATGGTTCCCAACTACTCGGTGAGTGCTCATATTATGAAAATGAGATGGCTACCGATTTGATCCTTAGGTCTCTTCCTCCGAATTTCAAGCCATTTATAATGAACTATAATATGCATAACATGGACAAGAGTATCACGGAGTTGCACGGCATGCAGAAGAACTTCGAGGGGACTATGAAGAAAATATTTTCTATGCAAATGGTCAATTAGAAAATGGTCTTTATGTTTTAAATCTTGATCATGAACATTTCAAGTCTATCTATAGCATTAATACAAAGAGATTTAAATCTAATGATTTGAATCCGACATATTTCTGGCATTGTCGTTTAGGATACATAAATGAGAAACGCATTTCTAAACTCCACCATTATGGACTTTTAGACTCGTTTGATTTAGAATCATTTGAGACGTGCGAATCTTGTTTATTAGGTAAGATGACAAAGGCTCCTTTCACAAAGAGAGGTGAGAGGGCAAGTGAGTTATTGGATCTCATACATACAGATGTATGCGGACCAATGAGCACACCAGCTAGAGGTGGTTTTCGATACTTCATTACTTTTACTGATGACTTAAGTAGATATGGATATGTTTACTTAATGAAACATAAATCCGAATCTTTTGAATTGTTCAAAATTTTCAAAAGTGAAGTAGAAAACCAACTAGGTAAGAAAATAAAAGCACTTCGATCAGATCGAGGTGGCGAATATTTAAGCCTAGAGTTTGACAATCATCTTAAAGATTGTGGAATAGTTTCACAACTTACTCCTCCTGGAACACCTCAATGGAATGGTGTCTCGGAAAGGAGAAACCGATTTACTAGATATGGTTCAGTCTATGATGAGTTAAACAGATCTTCCGATATCCTTCTGGGGTTATGCCATTGAGACTGCCGCGTTCATACTAAACAGAATTCCATCAAAAGTTGTTCAAAAGACTCCATATGAGATATGGACTGGGAGGAGTCCCACATTGTCTTTTCTAAAGATTTGGGGTTGTGAAGCTTATGTGAAGCGTCAAATTTCTGACAAGTTAACACCGAAATCTGATAAATGGTTATTTGTGGGATATCCTAAAGAAACTAAAGGATATTACTTTTATAACCCATCCGAGAACAAAGTGTTTGTTGCTCGAAATGGTATCTTTTTGGAAAGAGAATTTATTTCTAAAGGAACTAGTGGGAATAAAGTACACCTTGAAGTAATTCAAGATCCACTAATTAGCAATGAACAGCCATTGGAAGATCCACAAATCTCTTCAAGAGTTGACGAGTCCGGTCTTGAAACACAAGATACTCCTCGTAGATCTGGTAGAGTTCGTCATGAGCCCGAGAGATATGGATTTCTCGTGACTGATGATAGAAATGTGGCGCTCATAGATGATGAACCCACATCTTACCAAGAAGCTATAAAGGATCCTGATTCTCATAAATGGTTAGAAGCCATGAAAACTGAGATGCAGTCCATGTACGATAATCAAGTTTGGAACCTAATTGATTCACCTGAAGGTTCTAAGACCATCGGGTGTAAATGGGTTTTCAAAAAGAAAACTGACATGGACGGAAATGTGCATACCTATAAAGCGAGACTTGTTGCGAAAGATTTCCGACAAACTCATGGTATAGACTATGACGAAACTTTCTCACCAGTTGTCATGCTTAAATCGATTTGAATTCTGCTTGCCATAGCTGCATATTAAGACTATGAGATAGGCAAATGGATGTCAAAACAGCTTTTCTTAATGGAAATTTACTCGAGGATGTGTATATGACACAACCCAAGGGTTTTGTTGATCCTAAGAATTCTGATAAGGTCTGCAAATTGCAGCGATCCATTTACGGATTAAAGCAAGCATCTCGGAGTTGGAATCTTCGTTTTGATGAAGTAATCAAAGGTTTTGGTTTTATCAAAAATGAAGATGAACCTTGTGTTTACAAGAGGGTTAGTGGGAGCGCAATAGTTTTTCTAGTACTTTATGTAGATGATATATTACTCATTGGAAATGACATTCCGACTTTAACAAATGTTAAGACATTTTTAGGAAAGTCTTTTGCAATGAAGGACCTAGGAGATGCCGCTTATATACTCGGCATTAAGATCTATAGAGATAGATCTAAAAGGCTCATAGGTCTAAGTCAAAGTACATATATTGACAAAGTGTTGACACGATTTCGAATGGATGATTCGAAAAGAGGTTTCATACCAATGTCACATGGCATAAAATTGAGTAAGACTCAACATCCTGCTAATCAGGAAGAACGAAATCGCATGAATAAAATCCCGTATGCTTCGGCTATTGGATCTATCATGTATGCCATGCTTTGTACTACACCAGATGTATCATATGCATTAAGTGCAACTAGCAGATATCAATCTGATCCCGGTGAAAGTTACTGGACAGCAGTCAAGAATATTCTGAAGTACTTGAGAAGAACTAAGGATTCATTCTTGATTTATGGAGGATTTGAAAGTGAACTAGTTGTAACAGGTTACACGGACTCAAGCTTTCAAACCGACAATGATGATTTTAGATCGCAATCTGGTTATGTGTTTTGTTTGAATGGAGGTGCAATAAGTTGGAAAAGTTCCAAACAGGACACTGTAGCGGATTCTACGACAAGAAGCGGAGTACATAGCAGCTTCAGAAGCCGCTAAGGAAGCAGTTTGGATGAAGAAGTTCATTGAAGAACTCGGTGTGGTTCCTAGTACAGCAAATCCTGTGGATCTTTATTGTAACAACAATGGGGCAATCGCGCCGGCAAAGGAACCAAGATCACATCAGAGAACCAAACACATACTTCGACGTTTCCATTTGATCAGGGAGATCATTGTGAGAGGAGATATTAAAATATGTAGAGTTGATGGGGATGATAATGTTGCCGATCCGTTGTCTAAACCACTTTCTCAAGCAAAGCATGAGGGTCATGCTAGGTCGATGGGTATTAGATACTTGTTAGATTTGGCCTAGTGCAAGTGGGAGATTGTTAGTAGTATGCCCTATGCCAATATATTTGAGACCTAGATGTATGGATTATGTTAAACAAACATTGTGTTTATTTAGAGATATTTTATATAATAAATGCGTATTGGTTATTTTATTCTTATTACTAAAATGAACCTTGAATATGATATTCAGCTTTATATCATCAAAGTATGTGACTTGATAGTAAAACTATAAAGTATTATGAATGATATTCTAAACCGTCCCTGATCATTCATAGGATGTTTGTGAGACAAACATACTTTATGATAAGCTATAAATGGACATCAGTATGTTAGTTGACTGATGGTCACGTTTTACTGATCATGAATAAGAGTTATTAAGTCATTAACGTAAGTATACGTTAGAGACGATATACTGAATTGACCCACCTTGAGAATACTACATGGTTCGTGTCATTAGTTATTCTCAGTAAAGAATGTATCTGTAATCCTTAGACTTGAGATTATCTCAGTTTCCTACATGATAAATTTTATACTTTAATATGGTCTAACATCGTCTTTAACCGGGAGATCATCAAGATTATAATTAGGTATTTAATGAATTGTGCGGAGGAAAGAGTTTAATTAAGATATGATTTGTTCCTCTCATAAATTGAGAGAGATATCTTTAGACCTCTTGATGATTTGATTGAAGAAACGCACGGCCGTGCTCAAGTGAATTAATAAGAAGTTATTAATGTCATTTCATGTTCAATCAAATTCGGTATCAAGAAATATTTATCGACCAACATAAGGTTGACACATACCATGCCTTATGGACGATATAGAAATCATGTAACAGAAGGATACAATGCATGACATAAATTAGGTTTGATCGAATCATCTATACTTGCTTAATATGGGTAATCATGATGTCTTGCTAGAGACCGCTCATGATTTATAATCCATTGTGATTATTGCCAACATTAAGTAAACCTACAGGGTCACACACAAAGAACAACTAATGAGACGTACACAGAAAAATCATAACTTATGTGATAAGTTGTGTGGAGAGCTACATAGTCAAGTAACACATCCAATCCTACATCTTATATGATAAGGTGTGTTGTATATATGGTTACATAGTTACTATGTACATAGGATATGAAACTTATGGGCTCTATAGGCACAAGAGACACCCCAAAATCTCATTAAGGATATAATATTTTCGTCCATTATTTGTGAGAAAAAGAGGAGAGAAAAATCCGAAAATTATTCTTTTGTTATTTTATGTGAGAGAAATGAAGAACGAATACTTGCATATATCGTTCTTTATCCATTTAAAGGGGTTGTTCGTCTGGATACCGGTAGAGGACGAAGCGAAGTGCGGCGTCTTTGTGATTTGGGTTGAAACCGTGATTTTTGTTTGGAGAATCGGTTTATTTGGAGAATCGGTTTGCTTGGAGAATCGGTTCATTTGGAGATTTCTTGGAGATCGGTTTGTGAGACCGATTAGGCGAATCATTCAAAAGATCGGTTTGGAAACCGGTTTGGATCGGGCAAAGAAAACCGTCAACCAAATTTATTTTTGATCATCACGGATTAAGCGTAATCCGAAGGTACAAAGTTATGAACTTTTCTTTGATTTAATTGTAATTCACGGATCCTTCTTTTGGGTTTCGAATTCGATTTTGTTTCGTTTTTGTTTTTCCGCTGCGTTATGAATGATAGAAACCCAACATGACAATCATGACTTTTTAACCCATGAAACTTGCACTCTGTTACCTTAACAGAATGTGACCAATTAGTCGCATATCTGTCCGGAAATTTCAATGCTTTTATCTAATTGCAAACATAAACTTTTTGATTTTTATTCAAGCAATACATTTCCTTTGGTTTACATATTTTACCATTAGAATGTTTATGCAATTCTAACGTGAGACGCTTGCAAAATAAGGCCATATCAAGACGCGCTTTCGCGTTGTCTTTAGTTTTCTCACGTATATCCATGATTGTATTGAATATATTATCAAATACATTCTTCTCTATATGCATTACATCCAAATTATATCTTACCAAAAGCGTGGACCAATATCGAAGGTCCCAAAAGATGCTTTTATTCACCCAATTATGCTCGATTCCAAAACCCTCGAATTGTGGCTTGCCATCTTTTATTTCACGCGGACTTTCATCTAAACGTTCGACTATTTGATGCATTTGCAAACCGGTTTTGCGAGGCGGTGGAGAGTCATTCTCAACTTTGTTCCTATAAAAATTATGCCGTTGATTTCTAAACTTGTGATTAGGAGGTAAAAATTGCCTATGACAATCGAACCAGCAATTTTTCTTACTATTAGGCAAATGAAACGATTTCGCCTGATCCATGCACTATGGACATGCTAACTTACCGTGTGTGGACCATCCAGATACCAAACCGTATGCTGAAAAATCATTTATTGTCCAAATCACTGCAGCTTTCATTGTAAAATTTTGACCGAGCACTGTATCGTATGTGGTTACACCATTCTCCCACAACATATTCAACTCGTCTTTCAAAGGCTTTAGGATATTATTTAAATTTTTACCCGGATATTCGGGTCCGGGAATAACAAGCGACAAAAACACATTCTCATCCTTATAACACATCCCAGGCGGCAAATTATAAGGTACTATAAACACGGGCTAACAGGAGTATGAGGCGGCGTTTGTATTAAATGGTGTGAAACCATCTGTTGATAAACCGAGTCGTACATTCCTCTGTTCAGAAGAAAATTCGTTGTGAATTGCATCAAAGTGTTTCCAACCTTCTGTGTCAGATGGATGGGTAAACATGTCAGGTTTATCCCGATGACCATCTTTGTGCCATGTCATGAATGGAGCGGTTCGGGGAGACATATAAAGTCTCTTCAACCTCAGAGTAATAAGGAGATATTGTAAAACCTTCCGAGGAATAAGTGTCTTCTTCCTCTGTCCCATTTCCTTATACCGAGATTCTTTGCATACATGACACTGAACACTGTCACTATATTCACCATAATACAGCATGCAATTCTTTGGACACATATGAATATTTTCGCATCCTAAACCTAATCCATTGACAAGTCTTTTCGACTCATAATAATTAGACGGAAGTCTATTATTTTCTGGAAGGAGTTTATTCTTAACAATAGAAATCATTCTATTATAACAGACCTCGCTCAATTCGAAATCCGACTTCAAATTCAACAATAAACTAATTGCGGATAATTTTTTCTCCCTCGAACATGCAGCGCCATCCCAAAGATCCTCATCAGCCGCATGGAGCATCTCCATAAACGCTTGCTCTTCAGGATTCGGGCGCTCGCCACGCGAACTCTCATGATTGGGATGCTCATCTCTGTCGAAGTCTGGACTGCCGCATTCAATATCATTTGTTCCATATCCACACCCACTTCTTGTTCATTCTATGCACCCGCTTCATCCGTATCGTCAGACTCACCGTGCACATACCAAATTTTGTAGTCTCGGATGAATCCATTATTCATTAAATGAAGTTCAACTTCATCTCTATTGCGATAAAAAATGTTTTGTCACTTCGTACATGGACACTTTATATGTTCTGCATTTATATTCCCCTCACGACTAAAAGTATATTGAATAAATTCTATCACTCCATTAGCATAACTCTGTTTTATTGCCCTATCTTCAACCCGATCATACATCCAATTGTGGTTGTTCGACATATTTTACTTATCTTGAAATAAAATTCAATACTAAATAAAATTAGTTTACATCCCTAATTTTTGTTTGATCCTAAAATCCTATTTGAATCATGATAAATTCCTAATTGAACTTAACTAAATAGTCCTAACGATCCCTAATACAAAAGGAATAACATAATTTAACCATCAAAATATTAAACTCTACTTATACAATTAATAGACGAGTTCTACAAAATACCCTAAATAATACATTAAAATAAAAATAAATAAATCAAAATCCCTAGAAAACATACAACACAATCCAAAATACTAATTTTAGCCACCATTTTTGAACAAACAAATAAAATAAAAAATGCTAGAAAAATAATTAACAAACAAAAACCCTAAATATGAAAAAATAATTATGTTATAAAAAATAAACCATAATCCAAAACCCTAATTTTACGACCATTAATCA
This sequence comes from Juncus inflexus, assembly GCA_024447665.1. Lineage (NCBI taxonomy): Eukaryota > Viridiplantae > Streptophyta > Magnoliopsida > Poales > Juncaceae > Juncus > Juncus inflexus. Next base: position 8,738,778 of record JAJHPC010000020.1, on the reverse strand, counting down.
AAATAAAACATCCCTAATTATTATTATTCAAGAATCAAGAACTTCAAACAATTTTAAACCTATAACTTAAAAAAATAAAAATAAATGCAAAGGCCAAAAACATGGTACCAAGATGAGCGGTTACTAATGGGAGAATCCGATTAAGAGCGAGTGGAGAAATGCTTTCCTTCTATCTTCACCTCCAAATCAAAAACCCTAGAAAATTATAGCATATATGACTATCAATTTAACCACAATAAAGCAAAAATCAATAAAATAACAAAATTAAAAACCAAATAAATCATACCTTCATAGGGAGCAATGAACAAATCAAGTCGATGTTGTGAACCTTGAAGGGATATCGAGAGAAACGAAATTTCAAGCTTGAAATCGTGAGTGGTGAGATTGAGAGATTGAGAGATAGGTGGAGGTAAAGAGTGGATGGTGGGGAGAGAGAGGCGGCGCTGGTGAGAGAGAGGGGCGGCGGATTGGGGGTTTTTTTCTTTCTTTCTTTTTTGTGTTTTCTTTCTTCTTGGCGAGAATAGCCCTTGACTTGGGGAGCGAAAGAAGAGGGGGCAAATAAAGATATATCAGTCACGGTATTTCCAAATATCGTGACTAACAATTCCTGTATTATTTTCACCAAGGATTTTTTCATATACCGTGACTGATAAATACGTAAAAATGCTAAAAATATAGTGCCAAAATTTTTTTGTTTCCCGGTAAATATTATCAATAAGGGTATAATTTTTTGTTTCCCGGTAAATATTATCATAAATTGAGAGAGATATCTTTAGGCCTCTTGAAACGCACGGCCGTGCTCGAGTGAATTAATAAGAAGTTATTAATGTCATTTCATGTTCAATCAAATTCGGTGTCAAGAAAGATTTATCGACCAACGTATGGTTGACACTTACCATGCCTTATGGACGATATAGATATCGTGTAACAAAGGGATACAATGCATGAACATAAATTAGGTTTGATCGAATCATCTATACTTGCTTAATTTCGGTAATCATGATGTCTTGCTAGAGGCCGCTCATGATTTATAATCCGTTGTGATTATTGCAAACATTAAGTAAACCTATAGGGTCACACACAAAGAACAACTATTGAGACGTACATAGCAAAATCATAACTTATGTGATAAGTTGTATGAAGAGCTACATAGTCAAGTGACACATCCAATCCTACATCTTATATGATAAGATATGTTGTATATATGGTTACATAGTTACCATGCACATAGGATATGAAACTTATGGACTATATAGGCACAAGCGACACCCCAAAAGGAAATATGAAGGTATATTAATTTCGTCCAATTTTTGTGAGACAAAAAGAGAGAAAAATCCGAAAAACCTTCTCTTGTTATTTCTGTGAGAAAAATGAAAAACTTCGAGGGGACTATGAAGAGAAAAATCAAGGGCAAAGTCAAGGAAAAAGGTAAGGGTAAGGTGTTGTCTGAACCTAAGAGCAAGAAACCCAAGGAGGGTGTTTGTTTCTTCTACAACAAACCAGGCCATTGGAAAAGAAATTGCCAGGCCTACTTGGAGGATCTAAAGAAGAAGAAGAAGAGTAGTGAGACTACTACTTCAGGTATTAATGTTATTGAAATTAATTTATCTACTTCCTCATCTTGGGTATTAGATACCGGATGCGGTTCTCACATTTGTAACAACACATGCTAATTCTTTCGTACACGGCCGTGTATTTTCCTTCAATCTCCATATACCAGGGTGCCCTAAGATATCTCTCTCTATCCGAGAGTAATAAATTCTATCTTGATCATTCACGTTCTAACTCATGGTTTACTAAATACCCGATCATAGCTTTTATAATTATCCGGTTTAAGACAATGTTTGACTATGTCAAAGTATAAAGATATACATGCAGGAATCTATGATGACCTCAAGTCAAAGGACTACTCATATATTAGATGATGAGAAAACACTAATGGCATATACCATGTATATTCTCATAGTGGGTCGATCCAATATATGTTCTCCAACATATATTTATATTAATGAATTGATATCCAATATCCATGATCAGTAAAACGTGATCATCATCCAAATAACATACTAGTAACTATATATATGATTTGAGATTTTCAAATATGTTTGTCTTACAAACATCTCATATATGACTAGGGATAATTTAGAATTGTATTCACTTTGCTTTATGATTTTACTATCAGAATCACATATTCTGATGACTATAACGGACATACATATTCATGGTTAATTACTAATTTAACAACCTTTACGCACATTTATTATATGAAAACGTTTATGAGATAAAACATCTAATACAAAAATATAATGTCTGATACATAATCTATTTCCCACACGGCAAAATAGTTTGGCCTAGGGCATTATTACTTTCAGTCTCCCACTTGCACTATTCCGAACTAAGTAATACATTCTGTAAATCGCGTTAAAACCGTCGTTGAATTTCACACAATTTAACAAAACAATTTATATTTCCCTATGAATCAATTACGAGTATGAGTGGTAACGAGTTTAGGGGTCGAACACAAGGAGGTGTGGCCTCAAGTATTAACTAGTCTCAATGATTATTCTTTAGTGTAAAATCTTTTATTTCAAGGTTTATTAGGTAAATTTCCAAGTTTAAATTTTCTTTTCAGCCTTATCGTAAAAATTCAGCACGTCACACTTCGGTGTTTTAATTCGTAACTTGACCAAATAAACTCCGAATCCAGCTCACGAGATACCGTTGGAAACTAGAAAGAGAGATCTATACTTTGGTTCTTTACTGTTATTATTATTTTATTAAAGATTTTCGAGTTATTTACAATTCAGTCCAGAACTTATCTCAGATTCAAAATCGGTTCAGCAGTAACTTCAGAAAATTATAGAAAAATCACCAAAACTTGAAAAATCCCAAAATTCATACAAAAATTCAATTATCACGTTTTTGATTATCTGTTAAAATTTCATATAATAATGTTTTGTAGTTTGAGATTTATAATGAAAATTCAGATATGGATCAGAAACTGGTTCTGACAGACCAGTACTCACAAAAATTATAATATCTCGTAATCTGTCTTAACAACTATAATTTTAAAATTCATCTTTGGATTCTACACTTCAAATTACTTCAAATAGAACTATTTTTGGATTTTTATTATTTGTTTTTATATTTTTTAAAATTCAGAAGAAAAGAAACAGTAAATTGGACAAAAGTTTAAAAAAAACAGAAAAACTACAATTTTGGAAAATTAATATCTGACAGATTACAGATCGGAATTGGGCAAAATTTGGGTTGAAAATTATCTACTAAATGCGAACTAAATTGTAAAAATATTTATTTAATTTTTCAGATCTGAATTAGACACAAAATTAAGAGAAAAAGACTGAAAAAACAGAGATGAAACAGCAGCAAACAGAAACTGATTAGGGTTTGATTTTTGGTTTTAAAAATAGGGATTTTTAAGAGTATTTGATCAAGAATACCATCCTTAATCACTGAATATTCAATCTTCAAGATTTGTATAACAAGTTTAAGTAAATTCAAGCTAGAAAAACTCAATTAATGGACCGAAAATTGGATCTAAACAAAAATCAGCCAACTCATGTTCAAATCATAAAATTCAATCCAAAACTTCAATTAATCAATCAAAATTCTCAGCCAAGACCTTGAATGACTAATTGGTCATAATACACACGCAATTATATGTCTAATTGATCTAATAAATTCAGCCAAATCAATCAAATAATGATTTTCATTTTTAATAGTGATATATGAACAATTACACAAATCGGTCAAATTGATTCAAAATAAAGCAAGATTTCAAGTGATTCCTTTACAAATATCTATCCCTACACAGATCTACTCAATCATGATTAAACAAACACGATTCGATCTCAAATTCATCATTTTACACCAAAAATTCAGATTTGAAAAATTAGGAAAAAAGAAAGAATTTAAGGAGGATTTAATCAAACCACAATGAGAAATCCAAGCTAGGACCTTCCTTGAGTTGATTTGAAGCTCCAATTGCACCTCAATTCAAGCTAGAATCGACCGATTCGAATTTTCCCCAAATCAGCCCCGAATTGCATGATTTCGCTCAAAAACGAAAATTAGAGCTCAAGAAAGCTTGAAACTCATTAATGGAGATTTTAGAGGTTAGAGAAGATGAATGGAGAGTGGTGTATAAGTTAAGGAGAGTGGGAGAATGAGTGATTTGAGAGAATGGATGAAAGAGCGTGTTTTGATGGATTGAAATACGGTTCTTTATATAGAGAGTTGAGGGATATTTTGGGGCTTGTGATTAGCTTAGGAGGATCAAGGAACTGTACTGAAGATCTGGACCGAATTTCATTGTTTTCCGTTGAAAAATGAGGGAGAATTTCGAATTTTAGTATTTGGCGGTTATTTTGAAATCTGGTTATTTCGTCGAACGGTTTAGTGTCATCATTTCAAACTCAAATATCTCTCTCATTTCTTCATCATTTTTGGTGTTCTTCATCTACATGGAAAGAGAAAAGAGAGAAGAAGAGAATGAAATTGGTTTCACGTGAAACGGTGCTCTGTGGAGTGAGTTATGGACTTGAGAGTTTCAGCTCGAATTGAGTTATTTCAGCAAAAACAGAATTCAATTTCATCGAATACTTATTTCAAACTCGATTATCTCACTCAATTCTTCATCATTTTATGAGTTCTTTATATGGTTGGAAAGAGGGGATCAAGAAGAAGAGAATGGTGTTGGAATTTTGTCAATTAGAGGTCTGTGGAGGGAATGGAAAGCTCGAGAATTGCTCAGCTCAAACGGTCTATTTTCATGGCTGACAGGAGGTTTTTCGCGTTTTCCGGCCATCTCCGGCCGTTCCAGCGGTGACTAATCATACGGTTGTGCTTGTCTTGTCAAGACGAGTCAAATGGTGGTGAGTTTGTTCAATTCTGAGCATTTCGGAAAATCAGCGCTTTGAGAGAGAAAGAGTTGACTTTGACTGCGACGGTTGACCAGAATTTTGATGCGTCATTTTTCTCTCGTTCTTTTGCTGCTAGGTTTATGTTGAGGTGTAAAACGATGGTTAGGATCCATTTGATCGGAACGTCACATTCCGATACGAAACGTCACATTCCGATACGAAACGTCATAAAAAACGTGGACGTTTCTTCTCTGTTTTGGGACCGAACGTGGTCGGTTCACGTATCGGTTTGGCTGAAGAACGTCATGAGACAAGTGGATGTTTTCATAACGTTTTGTGGTCGTTTCTTACTCGTTCCAATGTTTGCTCTTTTCCAACAACGTTTTCCATCGTTTAGGGTTAGGAAATTATATGTATGGGAAATGTGAGCGTTTTTAGGGAGAATTTGGCCATCATTGGCCCATTATTTACGTTTTTGTCCAATTCTTCATTTTATGGCCTTTTCGCCCGTAAAATAGCACAAAAATGTATTAAGAGGTTTCAAATTGTGTTTTATGAGTTATGAGTCTTTTTCATACGTTTTATGTGAAATTTGATTGAATTTGTGATGATTTAAACCCTAAAAATGTGTATAAAAATACACATTACAAATCCCACCACACTTAAACTAAGCTTGCCCTCAAGCGCAAATTAAAATCAAGTTTTAGGATTTTTAGAATCAGTTTAAATCGTTTTTGAAAAAAAGATTTAGTTATTGCCATGAATGTTATATACTAATATTTGATTATTATAATAATACACGAGGGTCGATGACTATCCATTAATAATTTCAAATTCAAATTTATTTAAAATTCCCCAATTCTTAAAATACGAACCTTTTTCCAAAAAGCAATGCCCTAATTTCATTTTTGATACTTTCTCCCCCTAAATTTAAAATGATGAATTTATACAAATTACCCCAAAAGTTCCAACTAACTCAACTTTCTCTTTTATAAACACGTAAAAGTTGGTATGTTATCCACTCATGTTATCAAAAGACAAGCTGTGCTTTGCACGTAAAAAAAAAATCCTTCATTTTCTATTGCGGATATGTAAATTTTTTTTTTTCAAGGGTTTAAAAATAATTTTTCACATTTTTGAATTCTTTTTGTGAAGGGATAACAGGTTACGATTTCGGTCACTTGCTTTTAGTGCGAAAATTAGAGATGGACATACGAGTCATTAGCTATGCCATGAAAGATAGGTTGAGTTAGAAAATTTTTGCGAAACTAGTGGTATTAAAAGTAAGGTTTGATTTTTCAAAAGTTTTAATCACAACATTACTTTAAAGAAAACGATTTATAATTTCGTTAAAGGGGCAAGTGAAATATTTATGAATTTTCGAAACGCTTAATGGATTTTACATGAATATTATAAATGGAAATGAGGTGAAATGTGGCATTCATGATAAAAGTTAAATCCCTTTTGAAGTTTTTCAAATCTTTTCATCATTTTCCAAAACCCTAAGTATTTTTCAAAAATTGCTTGAGAGGGCTTAGTTTTAAAATCTTTTCCATTTTTCAAAACCTTTTACTTTTTCACTAATAATTCTCTTGCTTTTCTTTAAATCACACAAACTTTTATGTACAAAAATAACAAAACAAAAATGAAAGAAAAACAAGTAAAAAGTTTAAAAATTTTGTTGTATTTATGAGTTTTTTTTTTTTTTTTTTTTTTTTTTGAAAATTTTCAATTTTTTCAATTTTTATGAATTTTCACATTTTTACAAGAAAACAAAACTTGGTTTTGCACAAAACCACCCCACCACACTTAAACCTTTGTTTGTCCTCAAACAAAAAGTTCAAAAATGAGAAAATTGGAAAAATTATTGGGGTTTTATGCAAAACCTCCCCCACCACACTTAAACTTTTGTGTAGCAAATGTTTAAGTGTGAAAGAGAAGTTTTGTAAAATTAAGAAAATAAAATAAAGAAAGGAAAAATACGACCTGACACGACGAGTTGCCTCTCGCCAAGCGCTCCCATTTTACGTCTCGAGCCCGACGCCTTTGTGTTAGCCTCTCTCGAACGGGTCGTAAACGTGAACAAATCCTTGTAGGAGCTCACTTGGTGGTAAGAGATTCGGTCCGTGTTGCCTATCCTTGGTTTTGCAGATAGAAATGACTGGTCTTCCTGGTTTTGAAAGGAGTTTGAGATCGCTTTTCGTTGAGAGGGGCAATTCAATACCCAAGTTTACTCCTTCTTGATTGGTTGGCAGGTCGATGTACATCACACCGCTTATCTCAAGGTTGGTGTAATGTATTGTTTGGCAAAAGATAGGATGTCGGAAATTTGGTGAAGTTGGTTCGTGATTTAGGGTGCTTGACTCGTCGTATGTTTCAACCATTGAGTCATGGTTTGACTCATTCTCGTCCTTAACACATGACTCCTTGATTTCTAAACTCAGGTTAGTATCGTTCGACTCGTCGCAAGATTCACTTTTGGAGTCATGATTTGACTCGCATTCCACATTATTCCAAAAGTCCTCTAAGTCGAAACTAGGGTTTGTAGCACTCAAAATTTCGCCTGATTCAATCTTTGAGTCATGGTTTGACTCATCCTCGTTCTCGACCCATAGTTTCTCAAAAATATTTATAATTTCTTTAACCAATTCTTTGGTTTTGGTGGCACTCGACTCGTCGAAAGGTTCAACCAGTGAGTCATCACATGACTCACATTCCACATCGCTCGAAACCTTACAAAAATCAACCATTGAGTCCCCTTTTAATTCACATTCCACAACACCCGTATTTTCACAAAACTCACTCCCCGATTCCCCGTTTGACCCACATTCCCCATCAAACAAATTCTCTTCAAACTCAAAAATAGGGTTTTCTTCTTCCACAACTTCTATGAACATTTCCTCATTTCTTTGAGATTCCTCAAATTCCGATTTTTCAAATTTGAAAATTATTTTTGTAGTGCTCGACTCGTCACTAGATTCAATCCCCTCTTCTTGGTCTAACTCACTTTCCCCGTAACACCCATACTCTTCAAATTCAAAACTAGGATTCTCTACTTCCACACCTTCTTCCCCTTCCGACATTTCTGCAACATTTGAACATTCTTCCATCCCCAATTTTTGATTCCCATGTTGAACCCAAGAACACTCGTCAGAATGGCTAGCTTCATTGTAACAAGGTTGGAGAGAAGGTTCTTGTGTCAGGGGCCCCTCAGTTTGCACTTGGGATGTGGTATTGGCTTGTCTGATATCGTCGACAAATCCACCAAGCGTGTTAGACATTTTGTTGAGGTCTTCCCCGCATGGCGTTCATCATTTGGAATAATTGGCCATATGAAGAGTTTTGTGGTTGTTGATATCCATGATTTGGAGGGTTATGCTCGTTTGGGTAAGAGTAAGGTTGGGAGAATTCGGATGGCAAGACGGGTGTGTACGGGTTTTGGTAGTTCATTTGAGGTTGAAAACCCCAAGATTGGCTCAACATTTCATCCATCGACTCCTAAATAGACGAGTGGTTGAACAACGCTCCTTGCTCATAAGATTGCCCGTAGACAGGTTGTGTCTGCACGAAATAGCCCTCGCCATTTTGCCATGAATAGCCCTCGTTTGGCCATCCCGTCTATGTTTGTCTTCCCGTCATTAAACCTTCCTTTGTTTCTCGCCTTGCCAATCCATAGACATATCTTGTGACCTAAAACCTTCAAAGATAAGAGAGACAAAAACACTAGACAAAATATGAGATTGGTTAGTTAATAACTTGATACAAGCCGCCTCCCCGGCAACGGCGACATTTGTAAATCGCGTTAAAACCGTCGTTGAATTTCACACAATTTAACAAAACAATTTATATTTCCCTATTAATCAATTACGAGTATGAGTGGTAACGAGTTTAGGGGTCGAATACAAGGAGGTGTGGCCTCAAGTATTAACTAGTCTCAATGATTATTCTTTAGTGTAAAATCTTTTATTTCAAGGTTTATTAGGTAAATTTCCAAGTTTAAATTTTCTTTTCAGCCTTATCGTAAAAATTCAGCACGTCATACTTCGGTGTTTTAATTCGTAACTTGACCAAATAAACTCCGAATCCAGCTCACGAGATACCGTTGGAAACTAGAAAGAGAGATCTATACTGTGGTTCTTTACTGTTATTATTATTTTATTAAAGATTTTCGAGTTATTTGCAATTCAGTCCAGAACTTATCTCAGATTCAAAATCGGTTCAGCAGTAACTTCAGAAAATTATAGAAAAATCACCAAAACTTGAAAAATCCCAAAATTCATACAAAAATTCAATTATCACGTTTTTGATTATCTGTTAAAATTTCATATAATGATGTTTTGTAGTTTGAGATTTATAATGAAAATTCAGATATGGATCAGAAACTGGTTCTGACAGACCAGTACTCACAAAAATTATAATATCTCGTAATCTGTCTTAACAACTATAATTTTAAAATTCATCTTTGGATTCTACACTTCAAATTACTTCAAATAGAACTATTTTTGGATTTTTATTATTTGTTTTTATATTTTTTCAAATTCAGAAGAAAAGAAACAGTAAATTGGACAAAAGTTTAAAAAAAACAGAAAAACTACAATTTTGGAAAATTAATATCTGACAGATTACAGATCGGAATTGGGCAAAATTTGGGTTGAAAATTATCTACTAAATGCGAACTAAATTGTAAAAATATTTATTTAATTTTTCAGTTCTGAATTAGACACGAAATTAAGAGAAAAAGACTGAAAAAACAGAGATGAAACAGCAGCAAACAGAAACTGATTAGGGTTTGATTTTTGGTTTTAAAAATAGGGATTTTTAAGAGTATTTGATCAAGAATACCATCCTTAATCGCTGAATATTCAATCTTCAAGATTTGTATAACAAGTTTAAGTAAATTCAAGCTAGAAAAACTCAATTAATGGACCGAAAATTGGATCTAAACAAAAATCAGCCAACTCATGTTCAAATCATAAAATTCAATCCAAAACTTCAATTAATCAATCAAAATTCTCAGCCAAGACCTTGAATGACTAATTGGTCATAATACACACGCAATTATATGTCTAATTGATCTAATAAATTCAGCCAAATCAATCAAATCAATGATTTTCATTTTTAATAGTGATATATGAACAATTACACAAATCGGTCAAATTGATTCAAAATAAAGCAAGATTTCAAGTGATTCCTTCACAAATATCTATCCCTACACAGATCTACTCAATCATGATTAAACAAACACGATTCGATCTCAAATTCATCATTTTACACCAAAAATTCAGATTTGAAAAATTAGGAGAAAAAGAAAGAATTTAAGGAGGATTTAATCAAACCACAATGAGAAATCCAAGCTAGGACCTTCCTTGAGTTGATTTGAAGCTCCAATTGCACCTCAATTCAAGCTAGAATCGACCGATTCGAATTTTCCCCAAATCAGCCCCGAATTGCATGATTTCGCTCAAAAACGAAAATTAGAGCTCAAGAAAGCTTGAAACTCATTAATGGAGATTTTAGAGGTTAGAGAAGATGAATGGAGAGTGGTGTATAAGTTAAGGAGAGTGGGAGAATGAGTGATTTGAGAGAATGGATGAAAGAGCGTGTTTTGATGGATTGAAATACGGTTCTTTATATAGAGAGTTGAGGGATATTTTGGGGCTTGTGATTAGCTTAGGAGGATCAAGGAACTGTACTGAAGATCTGGACCGAATTTCATTGTATTCCGTTGAAAAATGAGGGAGAATTTCGAATTTTAGTATTTGGCGGTTATTTTGAAATCTGGTTATTTCGTCGAACGGTTTAGTGGCATCATTTCAAACTCAAATATCTCTCTCATTTCTTCATCATTTTTGGTGTTCTTCATATACATGGAAAGAGGAAAGAGAGAAGAAGAGAATGAAATTGGTTTCACGTGAAACGGAGCTCTGTGGAGTGAGTTATGGACTTGAGAGTTTCAGCTCGAATTGAGTTATTTCAGCAAAAACAGAATTCAATTTCATCGAATACTTATTTCAAACTCGATTATCTCACTCAATTCTTCATCATTTTATGAGTTCTTTATATGGTTGGAAAGAGGGGATCAAGAAGAAGAGAATGGTGTTGGAATTTTGTCAATTAGAGGTCTGTGGAGGGAATGGCAAGCTCGAGAATTCCTCAGCTCAAACGGTCTATTTTCATGGCTGACAGGAGGTTTTTCGCGTTTTCCGGCCAGCTTCGGCCGTTCCAGCGGTGACTAATCATACGGTTGTGCTTGTCTTGTCAAGACGAGTCAAATGGTGGTGAGTTTGTTCAATTCCGAGCATTTCGGAAAATCAGCGCTTTGAGAGAGAAAGAGTTGACTTTGACTGCGACGGTTGACCAGAATTTTGATGCGTCATTTTTCTCTGTTCTTTTGCTGCTAGGTTTATGTTGAGGTGTAAAACGATGGTTAGGATCCATTTGATCGGAACGTCACATTCCGATACGAAACGTCACATTCCGATACGAAACGTCATAAAAAACGTGGACGTTTCTTCTCTGTTTTGGGACCGAACGTGGTCGGTTCACGTATCGTTTTGGCTGAAGAACGTCATGAGACAGTGGATGTTTTCATAACGTTTTGTGGTCGTTTCTTACTCGTTCCAATGTTTGCTCTTTTCCAACAACGTTTTCCATCATTTAGGGTTAGAAAATTATATGTATGGGAAATGTAAGCGTTTTTAGGGAGAGTTTGGCCATCATTGGCCCATTATTTATGTTTTTGTCCAATTCTTCATTTTATGGCCTTTTCGCCTGTAAAATAGCACAAAAATGTATTAAGAGGTTTCAAATTGTGTTTTATGAGTTATGAGTCTTTTTCATACGTTTTATGTGAAATTTGATTGAATTTGTGATGATTTAAACCCTAAAAATGTGTATAAAAATACACATTACACATTCTCGTTGTTCCTCCAGGTACCTCAGACCCATTGACCTAATATGACCCTCATGTGTCACTTGCGGTAGTGTCTTAGTAAACGGATCAGCCACATTATCATCGCTAGGTATTTTACACACTTTCACGTCTCCTCTCTCAACGATCTCTCGGATCAAATGAAAACGTCAAAGTATATTCTTGGTTTTGTGATGTGATCCTGGTTCCTTTGATTGTGCGATTGCTCCATTACTGTCACAATAAGTAACCATAGAGTCCAAGATACTCGGGACTACTCCTAGTTCCGACACGAACTTCTTTATCCAATTAGCTTCCTTAGCTGCATCCGAAGATGCTATGTACTCCGCCTCTGTGCTAGAATCTGCCACAGTTTTTTGTTTAGAACTTTTCCAAACTACTGCTTCTCCATTTAGACAAAACACATAGCCACTTTGCGAACTATAATTCTCTATGTTAGTTTGAAGCTCACATTGATGTAACCTATTACAACCAGCTCATTATCCAATCCCCCAATCATTTGTCCTTCTCAAATACTTGAGAATATTCTTAACTGCCATCCAGTGACTTTCACTGGGATCTGACTCTTACCTACTTGTTACGCTTAATGCTTGTGCCACGTCCGGTCGAGTACTTACCATGGCATACATGATAGATCCAATTGCCGAAGCATTTGGAATCTTACTCATCCGGTTCCGTTCATCTCGTGTTGCTGGACATTGAGATTTACTAAGTGAGACATTATGTGACATCAGAAGAAATCCTCTCTTGGAATCTTCTATACTGAACCGTTTCAGTACCTTGTCAATGTAAGTACTTTGACTCAGACCTATTAGCCTTTTAGATCTATCTCTATAAATCTTGATGCCTAATATATTGGTGGCTTCTCCTAGGTCTTTCATTGAGAAACTATTCCCTAAATATGTCTTGATGCTCAAAAGCATGGGAATATCATTTCCAATGAGTAAGATGTCATCAACATAAAGCATAAGAAAAACTACCGCGCTCCCACTGACCTTTTTGTAAACACAAGGTTCTTCTTCACTTTTGATGAAACCAAAATCTCTGATGACTTCATTAAAATGAAGATTCTAGGTACGAGATGCTTGTTTTAATCCATAAATGGATTTCTTAAGCTTGCAAACCTTTCCAGAATTATTTGGTTGGACAAAACCCTCGGGTTATATCATGTATACATCCTCGGTTAAGTTTCCATTTAGAAATGTTATTTTGACATCCATTTGGCATATTTCATAGTCATAATATGCAGCTATGGCAAGTAAAATTCTGATTGATTTAAGCATGGCGAATGGCGAGAAAGTTTCATCATAGTCAATACTATGGATTTGTCTGAAATCCTTCGGCACGAGCTGTGCTTTATAAGTATGTACATTTCCATCCATGTCAATTTTCTTTTTGAGAACCCATTTGCACCCGATGGTCTTCAAGCCTTCTGGTGGATCAATCAAGTTCGAAACTTGATTATCGTACATGGATTGCATCTCAGCTTTCATTGCTCCTTCCCATTTGTGAGAATCTGGACTCGACATAGCTTCTTGATAGGATGTGGGCTCATTATCTATGAGCATCACATCATCGTCATGAGTCACGAGATATTCATATCTCTATGGCTCTCGATGATCCCTAACAGATCTATGAGGAGGTACTTGTGTTATATTTTCAGATTCATTAACTGTTGATGAATCTAATTCTTGTTCCACCATCGGTTCTGCATTAATTTGTGAGTCTCGAACTTCTTCGAGCTGGATTGCACTCCCAATCGCTCTTTTGGAAATGAATTCCTTCTCCAAGAAGACTCCATTCCGAGCAACAAACACTTTGTTTTCGGATGGATTGTAAAAGTAATATCCTTTAGTTTTTTTAGGATAGCCCACAAATAAACACTTGTTAAATTTGGGTGGAAGTTTATCAGAGAGCTGACGCTTGACATATACTTCACATCCCCAAATCTTTAGAAAAGATAATTTGGGACTCTTCCTAGTCCATAATTCATAAGGCGTCTTTTGAACTGATTTTAATGGCGTCTTTTGAACTGATTTTGATGGAATTATGTTCAGTATGAATGTAGCTATTTCAAGAGTATAACCCCAAAAGAAAGTTGGAAGATCCGTTCGGCTCATCATAGACCGAACCATATCCAGTAAGGTTCAATTTCTCCTCTCGGATACACCATTATATTGAGGTGTCCAGGAGGAGATAATTGTGAAATAATTCCACAATCCTTAAGATGATCTACGAACTCTTGGATTAAATATTCACCACCACAATTTGATTGAAGTGCTTTAATTTTCTTACCAAGTTGGTTTTCTACTTCATTCTTGAATATTTTGAACTTTTCAAAAGATTATAATTTATGCTTCATTAAGTATATATACCCATATCTGCTCAAATCATCTGTAAATATAATGAAGTATCGAAAACCACCTCTAGCTAGCTTCTTAACTCATCGGACTGCATACATCTGAATGTATGAGCTCTAATAATTCATTCACTCTTTCACCTTATTTAGTAAAAAGTGTCTTTGTCATTTTGCCCAATAAACATGATTCGCATGTCTCGAACGATTCAAAATCGAATGAGTCTAATAGTCCATTTTGATGGAGTTTAGAAATGCGTATCTCATTTATGTGACCTAAGCGACAATGCCAGAAGTATGTTGAATTAAAGTCGTTTGATTTTAATCTTTTGGTATTAATGTTATAAATGGACTCATTACTTTCTATTTCAAGATCAAGAATATAAAGGCCATTTTCTGTGCGGACATTCCCATAGAAATAATAGTAAATTCATTTTTATTAATAATAGTTCATAACCATCATTCGTCAAACTCGAAATAGAAATCAAATTCCTGTTTATTGCAGGTAAAAAATAACAATTATTAAGTTTTACAACAAGTCCAGAAGGTAAAGATAAATTATAAGTTCCTATAGCTAATGCAGCAACTCTTGCTCCATTCCCCACCCGTAGGTCCACTTCACCTTTTGTTAATTTTCTACTCCTTTGCAGTCCCTACATATTATGACAAATGTGAGTTGCACATCTAGTATCTAATACCCAAGATGTAGAAGTAGATAAATTAATTTCAATAATAAAAATACCTGAAGATGTAGTCACACTACCATCTTCTTAAGACTTTCCAAGTAATCCTTGCAATTTCTCTTCCAATGCCCCGGCTTGTTGCAATAGAAAAAAAATCATCTTTTGGCTTCTTAATCTTAGGTTCAGACAACATCTTGCCCTTACCCTTGTCATTTTCATTGCCTTTGCCCTTGCCATTTCCCTTGAATTTCTTTTTCATATTCCTCCCCTTTTGAACCATGAGTACATCATTGCCAACATTTGGCGTCATACTCGTCTGGCATTGCTTAAGCATGCCGAGCAACTCGGTAATGGATTTGTCCATGTTGTGCATATTATAATTCATAATAAACTGTTTAAAATTCGGGGTTAAAGACTCGAGAATTATATCGGTAGTCATCTCTTTGTTTACCTTTGAACCAAGCTTCTCAAGGTAATCAATAAAACCTTTCATCTTGAGAACATGGATGGCCACTGATGTACCTGGAGCCATCTTACAATTAGTAAAGGCATTATGCGTATTGTACCTTTCAGTACGCGCCTGCACTTGAAAAATTTCCTTGAGCTGCGTGACCATGGCAAAAGCCTCCATTTCTTCAAACTGCTTTTGAAGTTCAGATTCCACTGTGGCCAGCATAAGGCAGGTAACATCATTAGAGTCATTGACATGCTTACTATAAGCAACCTTATCCTCATCCCTGACTCCGTCACCTTTAGGTCTTTTTCAGGAAGAGCATTTTCAAGGACATACTGCTTTTTCTCTTGCTTGAGAACGATTCTCAGGTTACGGTACCAATCAAGGAAGTTTTTCCCATTCAGTTTTTCTTTTTCAAGGACTGATCGTAGAGTTAAACTTGATGAGTTTGTTGACATTTTCTACACATATTTGAAAATTTAAGTACTGTCAATACTGGATGATTTTTAATATTTTAGATGTGTTCATATAATGTAACTCCCACAATTTTATTCAAATCAATAATCCTCAAAATATTGATTCGGAAATGTCAACTCTTTAAAATCTCGTAGTGGAACAAGACCCATATTTCGTCAAATCTCAAGGGAGATTTGGCTCTCAATCCTAAGACTTAATTATTTAGGTAGGATCAAATCCAATTGCATCACATGCAACTCTTGACTTATCTCTCATAGGATGAGCATCTAGTTTTAACTTGATTGCCCGGCGTAAACCATCCCATCTTATGCCCCGAGCCCAAGTCTGACTTGATAGCTCGATTAAGTCAAATCATATCTAACCATCGGCAAAATAGTCAACAACACACCCTGCTTTGGCAGAACCTACGTTGTTTCACATTTTGCCGCATTCTCTCCTCTTAAGATAGTTCCCACACACCCAGCTTTGGCATGAACCTATGTGGGATCTATCAAAATATTGAGAGATTTAGGTATGGAGGGCATTTCATGACTTAATATTTATTTGAAGGATTTTTATTTTATTTTAATTCTTTTAATGAATATTAATAATGACATGCATAGCCTTGAACATTATGAGCCAACATAATGATCATAATCCTAAGTGCTGGATGAGAAGTCGAGGCGATGAACTCCTTCACCATGTGATTGGTCGAGGAGATGAACTCCTTCACCATGTCTCAGATGTCGAATTGTCATAACTCTCATAAATAATTATTACATACAAATGACCGTATTTAATTACAACAATTACACATCACATAAATTACAACCAAATTATACAAACCACAAATTATATACATCACATCACATCACAAATTACAGCCAAATCACATACATTCATTCACATCGCAGAATCTAAAGGCCATGCAGTCATATGATATTATTTTTATTTTATTTAATTAAACCATTAATAAACAATTAGGGTTTTATTGACGGCAATTCGCTCGTCGGTGAGCGACTGACGGGGTTTGGGGCGGAGCCCCAATGGAGGTATTTTGTGATGTGTCGCTGTCTTAATATTTTACCCAATTCGCTAACCAGAGACCAAAATCAATAACAATTTCAGGTATAATTAATCACATTAATTAGATCCGAAGTCCATTATCATATCTTGAGGTAATAACAGGTCTGTGATGCCCTTAGATGTTTTGGGCCGCACGCGCGCTACACTAATGTATTCAATGAGTCTGTAGCCTTGGTCGAAAGGCCCGGGTAATCTTGGAAAATTTCATCGTGATAGGGATAGATCATTGCAATTGTTGCACTTCAACAAGGAATGCCTAGTAAGCATGAGTCATCAGCTTGCCGCGACATGGGCTGGCCGCTTGCGGCTACAAAGCCTGCGACGTCGTGAGAAGTCCACTGAACTTTATCATTTAGAGGAAGGAGAAGTTGTAAGGGAAAAGGGCCCATGAAATCTATCCCCCAAACATCGAAAAGCTCACAAAACAATAAAGTTTTAGAGGCATTTCATTTTTGCGGGTTAGATTCCCCGTCTTTTGACAATTTTCGCAACTCTTTACAAAGAAATGAGCATCTTTGTAAAGAGTTGGCCAGTACAAGCCACTTTGATGCACCTTGTGGCTTGTACGTTGCCCCCCAAAATAACCCTCACATCCCAAAGTATGACAAAAAGAGAGTACCGACTGTTTTTCGTGGTCAGGCACGCATTTGCGCACCATTTGATCAGAGCAAATCTTGTAAAGATGAGGATCCTCCCAAAAGTAATAACGAGTGTCGCCTTTTATTTTGTCCTTCTGAGCACGAGAGAGAGTGCTTGGTAGCTCCTGGGCCTCCAAATAGTTGACGATGTCGGCATACCAAGGCGTCACACCATGGATGGCATAAAGTTGTTTGTTGGGGAAGAGCTCGTTTATGGGAAGTATGTCGCCTTCTTTTGTCGAGAGTCGGCTAAGATGATTGGCCAGAAAGTTTTCAGCGCCTTTCTTGTCCCGAATCTACACGTTGAACTCTTGTAGAAGAAGGATCCATCCGAGAAGCCGAGGTTTTGTAATGTGTATTTTTATACACATTTTTAGGGTATTTATCATCTCAAATTCAATCAAATTTCACATAAAATGTATAAAAAAGACTCAGAACTCATAAAACATAATTTGAAACCTCTTACTACATTTTTGTGTTATTTTACAGGCGAAAATGCCATAAAAAGAAGGATTGGAGGACTTATTCGAAAGTCAATTCCAAAAGAAGCACCATAACGCAAATAATGGGCCAACGATGACCAAATTATCCCTAAAACTCTCACATTTCCCATACATGTACTTTCCTAACCCTAAACGATGGAAAACGTTGTTGGAAAAGAGCAAACATTGGAACGAGTAAGAAACGACCACAAAACGTTATGAAAACATCCACTGTCTCATGACGTTCTTCAGCCAAACCGATACGTGAACCGACCACGTTTGGTCCCAAAACAGAGAAGAAACGTCCACGTTTTTTATGACGTTTCGTATCGGAATGTGACGTTTCGTATCGGAATGTGACGTTTCATATCGGAATGTGACGTTCCGATCAAATGGATCCTAACCATCGTTTTACACCTCAACATAAACCTAGCAGCAAAAGAATAGAGAAAAATGACGCATCAAAATTCTGGTCAACCCTCGCAGTCAAAGTCAACTCTTTCTCTCTCAAAGCGCTGATTTTCCGAAATGCTCGGAATTGAACAAACTCACCACCATTTGACTCGTCTTGACAAGACAAGCACAACCGTATGATTAGTCGCCGCTGGAACGGCCGGAGCTGGCCGAGAAACGCGAAAAACCTCCTGTTAGCCATGAAAATAGACCGTTTGAGCTGAGGAATTCTCGAGCTTGCCATTCCCTCCACAGACCTCTAATTGACAAAATTCCAATACCATTCTCTTTTTCTTGATCCCCTCTTTCCAACCATATAAATAACTCATAAAATGATAAAGAATTGAGTGAGATAATCGAGTTTGAAATGAGTGTTCGATGAAATTCAAATCTGTTTTTTTTGCTGAAATTACTCAATTCGAGCTGAATTTCTCAAGTCCAAATCTCACTCCACAGACCTCCGTTTCATTCAAAACCAATTCCATTCTCTTCTTCTCTCTTTCTTCTTTCCATGGATATCAAGAACATAGAAAACTATGAAGAAATGAGTGAGATATTTGCGTTTGAAATAATATCAGTAAACCATTCGACGAAATTCCAGCTTTAACGGTCAAATTTTATTCAAATCGAATTGGTTCGAATTTCTCAAACAAGGTGATATTTTCTTGATTCATAGAGTTTAAAGGAGGTGGTTTAATGATATGTGAGGTCTTAATTGGGTCTACAAACCATTTGAAACACGAGTTTGAAGCATGACTTGGTTATTTTCGTGCTTTTCATAACCATGATGGTTAATGACGAAATTTGATGGAAATAAAGGAAATGATAAGTTGTAATTCAGCAAAATGATACTTTGTGGAGTTTAGAAGGATGCCTAGTTGATCTTTCGAGATACTGTTGAGTGAATTTCGAGTTCAAGCTCAAAATGTCAAACATGGCTGAGCTGTACCATTAATGGAGGTGAAGAGGGTTTTTCGATCATAACTTGAGCGTTATTTCACCATTTTGCGTCATTCAAAGTTCTGCGGATTCGTACGGAAGTAGGGAACAATTCTAGATCAAGAGAAAGTGTTGAAATGTGGAAGAATTAAGGAAAACGAGTTGGTTTTTTTTGAGGTCAGGAACTCTGACCGAGAAAAATAAATAAATAAATATTTCAGAAACTTTCCGCCAAAACTGAAGAGAACAATGACTCATCACACAGAACAACTCGCGATGTATCAACCTCCGCCATCTTGCCACAGCAGACCAAACGGAACTGGGACCACCTTCAGTCTCACGATGCCGCGATTCAAACTCAGATCGCATCTGAGTTTTCAATATTTCCGCCCAAAAAAATAGAGCAAAATTCAACCGCGAAATACTCATCCAATTCTCAACCATTTTCAACGAAATTTCTTCCATACCCTCAGTACAACCCCCTGATCCGCCTCAGCCAATCATAAGCCTCGGCTTGTCCCCTACTCTCCTCTCCATTCAAAATAGGCCATTGGACTCTCAAGTTCATTTCAGCCTATAAAACACCGCTCAAGCCTCTTCATTGAGGACACCACTCCTCAATCATCTTCTCTAACCTCTAGAATCTCCATTAATGAGTTTCAAGCTTTCTTGAGCTCTAATTTTCGTTTCTGAGTGAAATTGCGCAATTTGGGGCTGATTTGGGGAAAATTCGAATCGGTCGATTCTAGCTTGAATCGAGGTGCAATTGGAGCTTCAAATCAACTCAAGGAAGGTCCTAGCTTGGATTTCTCATTGTGGTTTGATTAAATTCTCCTTAAATTCTTTCTTTTTCTCCTAATTTTTCAAATCTGAATTTTTGGTGTAAAATGATGAATTTGAGATCGAATCGTGTTTGTTTAATCATGATTGAGTAGATCTGTGTAGGGATAGATATTTGTGAAGGAATCACTTGAAATCTTGCTTTATTTTGAATCAATCTGACCGATTTGTGTAATTGTTCATATATCACTATTAAAAATGACTGAATTTATTAGATCAATTAGACCTATAATTGCGTGTGTATTATGACCAATTAGTCATTCAAGGTCTTGGCTGAGAATTTTGATTGATTAATTGAAGTTTTGGATTGAATTTTATGATTTGAACATGAGTTGGCTGATTTTTGTTTAGATCCAATTTTCGGTCCATTAATTGAGTTTTTCTAGCTTGAATTTACTTAAACTTGTTATAAAATTCTTGAAGATTGAATATTCAGTGATTAAGGATGGTATTCTTGATCAAATACTCTTAAAAATCCCTATTTCTAAACCAAAAATCAAACCCTAATCCAGTTTCTGTCTTGCTGTTGTTTTTCTCTGTTTTTTCAGTCTTATTCTCTTAATTTTGTGTCTAATTCAGATCTGAAAAATTAAATAAATATTTTTAAAATTTAGTTCGCATTTAGTAGATAATTTTCAACCCAAATTTTGCCCAATTCCTATCTGTGATCTGTGAGATATTAATTTTCCAAAATTGTAGTTTTTCTGTTTTTTTTAACTTTTGTCCAATTTACTGTTTCTTTTCTTCTGAATTTTAAAAAATATAAAAATAAATAATCAAAATCCAAAATAGTCCTATTTAAAGTAATTTGAAGTTTAGAATCAAAATATGAATTTTAAAATAGTAGTTGTTAAGACAGATTAGGAGATATTATAATTTTTGTGAGTACCGGTCCGTCGAAACCCGGTTTCGATCTAGATCTGAATTTTCATTATAAATCTCAAACTACAAAACATAATTTTATTTTAACAGATAACCCAAAACGTGATAATTGAATTTCTGTATGAATTTTGGGATTTTTCAAATTTTGGTGATTTTTCTATAATTTTCTGAATTTACTGCTGGACCGCTTTTGAATCTGAGATAAGTTCTGGATTGAATTGCAAATAAATCAAAAATCTTTAATAAAATAATAATAACAGTAAAGAACCACAATATAGATCTCTCTTTCTAGTTTCCAATGGTATCTTGTGAGTTGGATTCGGAGTTTATTTGGTCTAGTTACGAATTAAAACACCAAAGTATGACGTGCTGAATTTTTCACGATAAGGTTGAAAAGAAAATTTAAACTTGGAAATTTACCTAATAAACCTCGAAATAAAAGATTTTACACTAAAGAATAATCATTGAAACTAGTTAATTCTTGAGGCCACACCTCCTTGTGTTCAACCCCTAAATTCATTACCACTCATACCCGTAATTGATTAATAGGGAAATATAAATTGTTTTGTTAAATTGTGTGAAATTCAACGACGTTTTAACGCGATTTACAAATGGCACCGTTGCCGGGGAGGCGGCTTGCATCAAGTTTTTAACTAACCCATCTCATATTTTCTCTAGTGTTTTTGTCTCTTGAATTTTTGAAGGTTTATGAGAAAGACAAGATCGCAAGGTGAAGTTCATACTCCTCGCAAAAAGGACATCAACAAGCATTTAAGAGAGATCAAAAGGAACAAGGCGAGAAGCGAGCAAGGCGCAACTTCATCAAGCAAAGGAACGCGACAAGAAGAAGCTTCTCCTTTCACGCAAGGGCCTCGAGTACGACAAGAAGAGCTACACCAGGTGGAGAAGCCACGAGAAGAAGCTCAATTTCGACCTTTCATCATCCCGTCTTCGACTCCAAGACCCGTGTCTCCATCTCCTTCTATTCCTCATTCTCAATCTATTTCACCAACATCATCATCATCTTCATCTCATTTTAAAAATCAAGAAGTTGAAAAAGAATTTAAAGAAACATTAGTAAACGTACAAATGGCTCAACAAAGAACATTAGGGGAATTTTTAGAGCACAAGATTCAAGAAAATCCTGGAAACATTGTTATACCTAGGGTACCAAATTTCAAGATAAGTCCATCCATGTTAAGTGCTTTACCAATTTTTTAAGGGCATAAAAATGACAATTCATATGCACATTTAGATGAATTTCATATGAAATGTACTGCATTATTTGTGCGCCTCTTGTCCTAACCATAACCTCACCGAAACTTCGTTACTCGACCAATTTATCCAAGGGATGAATGCGTTGGAAGCTCGTCTTCTTCAATGTTTGGTTGGTGGATCTTTCAACGATAAAACTCCTGCCCAAGTGCGTACGCTCATTGAAACCATGGCTGAAGGAAACTTAGGTCGTGATGGGATCTTGGGGCAAGTTAACACAACAAGCACAGTGGATCTCAAAGCAATGGAATCTCGCATCACGGCAAATTTCGACTCGAAATTCAACAAAGTGCTTAAGGCGGTCGGGGCAAAAATGGAACCCACACCATGCGAGTTTTGCGCAAGCACGGATCACGCAACCGATGAGTGTGACACCCTTCAGGATGTAAACCATGTGGATGGTTACCAACGCCCTCAATACGCATATGAACCTTGGAAGAAAAACCCTAACCTCCGTTGGCACGACAACCCTCAATTTCAACAACCCCAACAAGGTTATCAAAAACCTGGAGTGTATGTTCATCCTAACGCGCAAACTCAACACCAACCTCAACAACAACCACTTCAAACCTCTTCATCAAATCCTCAACCTCCATCTCTCGACGAAAAATTTGACAAAATGATGGCCATGATGACGACCAACTTTTCAAGTTTTTCAACGGAATTGGGAGCAGTAAGGAGTGACATGAACGTCCTTGCTCAAGGCCATGCAACCACGAATCGACAAGTGCAAAATATTGAGATTCAAATGAAGCAAATTGCAAGTGAAGTCAATATGTTGAAAGGGCGAGTAGAAAATAAGTTACCCTCTCAAGGATCAGACCCTACAAATCTCAAGCCCATCAACGCGATCCAATTAAGAAGTGGGAAGCAAGTGGAATTCCCTAGAGAAGAGGAGGAAGTAGTGGTACAAAGACCAAAAGGAGACGAATCGAGTACTAACGAGGTACAAAATGTTGAATGTGAAATTATTAACAAGGGGGAAGAAATAGGAAAAGGTGTCAAGGAAAAGGTTCAAGAGAAAGAGAAAGAGGCACCAAAAGAGAAATCTCATACGCCAAAGGCACCCTTTCCACATCGCTTGGCGATAAACACCAAGAAAGATGAGCTCGATAAAGATATTCTTGAAGTGTTCAAGAAAGTGGAGGTGAACATCCCAATCATCGACGCAATCTGAATGCACCCTCCTTATGCGAAGCTTTTCAAGAACCTATGTACAAACAAGAGGAAGTTAAAGGAAAATGAAACGATAAACCTACCCTCGGTGATGAGCATCAATACACGAGTAGCTCAAAAAGAGAAAGACCCTGGAGTATTTGCCATTCCTTGCACCATCGGACTCCAACAACTCACAAAGTGCATGCTTGATTTGGGCGCCTCAATCAATGTGATGCCCAGATCCGTTTATGAAACCTTGGGTTTAGGCGAGCTCAAAGATACGCGTGTGATGGTGCAATTCGCAAATCGCTCTGTAGCCCCAGTCTTGGGTGTTGCGGAATATGTGCTAGTTAAGGTGAATGGATTGGTATTCCCGGCGGACTTCTACATACTCGAAATGGGCGACAACGCCGACTCATCCGCCATTCTCTTGGGGAGACCCTTTCTGAGAACAGCTCGCACAAGGATCGACTGCCATTCGGGCACATTATCCATGGAGTTCGACAACGAAAAAATCACCTTCACCATTTTTTACACAATCAAATACCCCGACGATTCCAATGTCTCTAGCATTTGCGTCATTGACGAAATCGACGAGCTAGTAGAAGAGCATCTCGAAGGGGAGTATTTAAATTCTTTAAATTCACTTAATTCAAATTTTGATGACTTTTGGGATGATTTAGAACATGTAAATGCATTAAAGAATGTGAATGAAAATAACTTACCACAAGATACAAATCCAATTAAAAGCGATATAGTTATAGAAGAAATACAACATGAAAACTTGCCTAATCTTGAAATTTGTAGGAAAGAAGAGGTCTATTCGTTTGCAGGTCCAACTTCAAGCGAGCTTACGATTTCAGGAAAAAGAATGCCTCCATCAATCGAGACGGCACCCGACCTTGAGCTCGAACGCTACCCAAGCATCTCAAATATGCCTACCTTGGACCTAAGGAGACCCTACCTGTCATCATTGCTTCCAACCTAACACCCGAGCAAGAAGATCGATTGGTCGACGTTCTGAAACAACACAAGAAGGCAATTGGGTGGACCCTAGCCGACATGCCTGGGATTAGTCCTTCAACCTGCATGCGTAGAATTTCACTCGAGGAAGGCTCCAAACCCTCGAGAGAAGCACAAAGAAGGCTAAATCCCGTCATGATGGAGGTGGTGAAAAAGGAGCTCCTCAAACTTCTTGATGCGGGGATCATTTATGCGATAGCCGATTCGGAATGGGTATCTCCGATCCATGTGGTTCCCAAGAAGACAGGAATCACAATTGTGGAGAATGCCGAAGGAGAAAAAGTGCCAACACGAGTGCAAAATGGATGGAGAGTGTGCATCGACTATCGAAAACTCAATCCGGCAACAAAGAAGGACCACTTCCCTCTCCCCTTCATCGATCAAATGCTCGAAAGATTAGAAGGGCGACCTTACTATTGCTTTTTGGATGGCTATTCGGGATATTTTCAAATCGCAATCGACCCCAACGACCAAAAGAAAACAACCTTCACGTGCCCATTTGGTACATTTGCCTATCGAACGATGCCCTTCGGGTTGTGCAACGCACCGGGTACATTTCAAAGGTGTATGATCTCTATTTTTTCTGAATATATTTCTAAATTCATTGAGGTATTTATGGACGACTTTTCCATTTATGGCAACTCATTTGACGAGTGTCTCCATAATTTGGGCCTAATAATGGAAAAGTGTGTGGAAGCTAATCTTGTCTTAAATTTTGAGAAGTGCCACTTTATGGTGAACCAAGGAATTGTTTTAGGGCATTTAATCTCAGGAAAAGGCTTGGAGGTCAACAAGGCAAAGATTGATGTGATTAAGATGCTTCCATACCCTCACAACGTAAAAGATGTACACTCCTTCCTCGGCCACGCGGGATTCTATAGGCGGTTCATTCGGGATTTCTCCAAGATCGCCCAACCCATGTGTCGCCTTCTCCAAAAGGAAGTGAAATTCGAGTTCGATGACGCGTGTAAGGAGGCATTCAACATCTTAAAAGGGAAATTATGCGAGGCTCCAATCATCAAGCCTCCCGACTGGAATCTTCCTTTCGAAATCATGTGTGACGCCAGCGACTTGTCCGTTGGTGCAGTCTTGGGCCAACGCGTTGGTAAGGATCCTCATGTTATTTACTATGCCTCTAAGACCCTAGACGAAGCCCAAAGAAATTACACAACAACTGAAAAAGAATTATTAGCCATTGTTTTTGCATTGGAAAAGTTCCGATCATATTTGGTCAGGACGAAGGTTGTGGTATTTTCAGATCATGCGGCGCTAAAACACCTGATGAAAAAGGAGTGCAAACCTCGACTTCTCCGATGGATCCTTCTTATGCAAGAATTCAACATGGAGATTCGGGACAAGAAAGGCGCCGAAAACTTGGTAGCCGATCATCTCAGCCGACTCCCGACAAAAGCAGGCGATATACTTCCCATAAACGAACTCTTCCCAGACGAACAACTTTACGCTATCCATGGAGTGACGCCTTGGTATGCCGACATAGTCAACAACTTGGAGACTCAGGAGCTCCCTAACACTCTCTCTCGAGCTCAGAAGGACAAGATAAAAAGCGACGCGCGCTATTATTTTTGGGAGGATCCTCATCTCTACAAGATTTGCTCTGATCAAATGGTGCGCAAATGCGTGCCTGACCACGAAAAACAGTCGGTACTCTCTTTTTGTCATACTTTGGAATGTGGGGGTCATTTTGGGGGGCAACGTACAAGCCACAAGGTGCTTCAAAGTGGCTTGTACTGGCCAATTCTTTATAAAGATGCTCATTCCTTTGTAAAGAGTTGCGAAAATTGCCAAAAAACAGGGAATCTAACCCGCAAAAATGAAATGCCTCTCAAAACTTTATTGTTTTGTGAGCTTTTTGATGTTTGGGGGATAGATTTCATGGGTCCTTTCCCGCAATCCAATGGTTATCTTTACATATGGGTGTGTGTAGATTATGTGTCAAAATGGGTAGAGGCAGTTCCCACAAGGGATGCCAACTCCAAAACGGTGATAGAATTCCTCAAAAATAATATCTTTCAGCGCTTTGGAGTCCCTAAAGTCATCATAAGTGATAGGGGCTCCCATTTTAACAACAAATACATGGAAAACATGTTGAAAAACTACCATGTACAACACCGTATGTCAACCGCCTATCACCCCCAAACTAATGGACAAGCCGAAATTTCAAATAAAGAAATTAAATCAATCCTTGAGAAAGTGGTTAATCCCTCTCGCAAGGATTGGAGTCAAAGGCTTGGGGATGCGCTTTGGGCGTACCGAACCGCGTACAAAACACCAATAGTAATGACACCATTTAAACTTGTGTATGGTAAAAGTTGTCATTTACCTGTTGAAATAGAACACAAAGCATATTGGGCAATTAAAAACGTAAATTGTGAATACCCAAAAGACGCGGGAATGCGTAAATTACAAATTCAGGAGTTGGAGGAAATTAGAATTGAGGCATACGACAACTCTCGAATTTATAAAGAAAAATTAGTCACCTATCATGACAAGATAATTAAGAGAAAGGATTTCAAAGTAGGAGATAAAGTCCTGTTATTCAATTCCCGGTTGAGGTTACATCCCGGGAAATTGAAGAGTAGGTGGATAGGGCCTTTTGAAATAACAAATATTTTGCCCTTTGGAGTCTTTGAAATTTTTAGTGAAAAGAATGGCGCGTTCAAAGTCAATGGGCACCGACTCAAGGCGTTTTACGAAAATCACGACACAAAGTGGCTAGATGAGCAAGAGTTCGGCAAGTACCCGAGCGGGGAAGATACGAACAAATGAGCACAAATGCGTCGAGCTCAAGACGTTAAACAAGAGCGCTGGGCGAGAGGCAACTCGTCGTGTCAGGTCGTATTTTTCCTTTCTTTATTTTATTTTCTTATTTTTACAAAACTTCTCTTTCACACTTAAACATTTGCTACACAAAAGTTTAAGTGTGGTGGGGGAGGTTTTGCATAAAACCCCAATAATTTTTCCAATTTCCACAATTTTCTCATTTTTGAACTTTTTGTTTGAGGACAAACAAAGGTTTAAGTGTGGTGGGGTGGTTTTGTGCAAAACCAAGTTTTGTTTTCTTGTAAAAATGTGAAAACTCTCAAAAATAATTAAAAACTCATAAATACCATAAAATTTAAAAATTTTACTTGTTTTTCTTCATTTTCTTTATTTGTGTTTGTAATAAAGTTTGTGTGTGTGAGGCATTTAAATGAAAAGAAGTAAAAAATTTTGAAAATGGAAAATATTTTAAAACTAAGCTCTCTCAAGTAATATAAAAAAAAATACTTAGGGTTTTGGAAAATGATGAAAAGATTTGAAAATTTTCAAAAGGATTTGACTTTTGTCATAAATGCCATATTTTCCACCTCATTCCATTTATAATATCCATTTAAAATCCATTAAGCGTCTCAAAAATTCATAAATATTTCACTTACCCCTTTAATGAAATTAAAAATCGTTTTCCTTAAAGTAATGATGTGATTAAAACTTTTGAGAAATCAAACCTTACTTTTAATACCACTAGTTTCGCAAAAATTTTCTAACTCAACCTATCTTTCATGGCATAGCTAATGACTCGTATGTCCATCTCTAATTTTCGCACTAAAAGCAAGTGACCGAAATCGTAACCTGTTATCCCTTCACAAAAAAAAAGAATTCAAAAATGTGAAAAATTATTTTTAAACCCTTGAAAAAAAAAATTTTACATATCCGCAATAAAAAATGAAGGATTTTTTGTACGTGCAAAGCACAACTTGTCTTTTGATAACATGAGTGGATAGCATACCAACCTTTACGTGTTTATAAAAGAGAAAGTTGAGTTAGTTGGAACTTTTGGGGTAATTTGTATAAATTCACCATTTTAAATTTAGGGGGAGAAAGTATCAAAAACAAAATTAGGACATTGCTTTTTGGAAAAAGGTTCGTATTTGAAGGATTGGGGAATTTTAAATATATTTGAATTTGAAATTATTAATGGATATTCATCGACCCTCGTATATTATTATAATAATCAAATATTAGTATATAACATTCATGGCAATAACTAAATCTTTTTTCAAAACGCTTTAAACTGATTCTAAAAATCCTAAAACTTGATTTTAATTTGCGCTTGAGGGCAAGCTTAGTTTAAGTGTGGTGGGATTTGTAATGTGTATTTTTATACACATTTTTAGGGTATTTATCATCTCAAATTCAATCTAATTTCACATAAAATGTATAAAAAAGACTCATAACTCATAAAACATAATTTGAAACCTCTTAATACATTTTTGTGTTATTTTACAGGCGAAAAGACCATAAAAAGAAGGATTGGATGACTTATTCGAAAGTCAATTCCAAAAGAAGTACCATAACGCAAATAATGGGCCAACGATGGCCAAATTATCCCTAAAACTCTCACATTTCCCATACATGTACTTTCCTAACCCTAAACGATGGAATACGTTGTTGGAAAAGAGCAAACATTGGAACGAGTAAGAAACGACCACAAAAGGTTATGAAAACATCCACTGTCTCATGACGTTCTTCAGCCAAACCGATACGTGAACCGACCACGTTCGGTCCCAAAACAGAGAAGAAACGTCCACGTTTTTTATGACGTTTCGTATCGGAATGTGACGTTTCGTATCGGAATGTGACGTTCCGATCAAATGGATCCTAACCATCGTTTTACACCTCAACATAAACCTAGCAGCAAAAGAATAGAGAAAAATGACGCATCAAAATTCTGGTCAACCGTCGCAGTCAAAGTCAACTCTTTCTCTCTCAAAGCGCTGATTTTCCGAAATGCTCGGAATTGAACAAACTCACCACCATTTAACTCGTCTTGACAAGACAAGCACAACCGTATGATTAGTCACCGCTGGAACGGCCGGAGCTGGCCGGGAAACGCGAAAAACCTCCTGTCAGCCATGAAAATAGACCGTTTGAGCTGAGGAATTCTCGAGCTTGCCATTCCCTCCACAGACCTCTAATTGACAAAATTCCAACACCATTCTCTTTTTCTTGATCCCCTCTTTCCAACCATATAAATAACTCATAAAATGATAAAGAATTGAGTGAGATAATCGAGTTTGAAGTGAGTGTTCGATGAAATTCAAATCTGTTTTTTTGCTGAAATTACTCAATTCGAGCTGAATTTCTCAAGTCCAAATCTCACTCCACAGACCTCCGTTTCATTCAAAACCAATTCCATTCTCTTCTTTTCTCTTTCCTCTTTCCATGGATATCAAGAACATAGAAAACTATGAAGAAATGAGTGAGATATTTGCGTTTGAAATAATGTCAGTAAACCATTCGACGAAATTCCAGCTTTAACGATCAAATTTTATTCAAATCGAATTGGTTCAAATTTCTCAAACAAGGTGATATTTTCTTGATTCATAGAGTTTAAAGGAGGTGGTTTAATGATATGTGAGGTCTTAATTGGGTCTACAAACCATTTGAAACACGAGTTTGAATCATGACTTGGTTATTTTCGTGCTTTTCATAACCATGATGGTTAATGACGAAATTTGATGGAAATAAAGGAAATGAGAAGTTGTAATTCAGCAAAATGATACTTTGTGGAGTTTAGAAGGATGCCTAGTTGATCTTTCGAGATACTGTTGAGTGAATTTCGAGTTCAAGCTCAAAATGTCAAACATGGCTGAGCTGTACCATTAATGGAGGTGAAGGGGGTTTTTCGATCATAACTTGAGCGTTATTTCACCATTTTGCGTCATTCAAAGTTCTGCGGATTCGTACGGAAGTAGGGAACAATTCTAGATCAAGAGAAAGTGTTGAAATGTGGAAGAATTAAGGAAAACGAGTTGGTTTTTTTTGAGGTCAGGAACTCTGACCGAGAAAAAAAAAAATAAATAAATAAATATTTCAGAAACTTTCCGCCAAAACTGAAGAGAACAATGACTCATCACACAGAACAACTCGCGACGTATCAACCTCCGCCATCTTGCCACAACAGACCAAACGGAACTGGGACCACCTTCAGTCTCACGATGTCGTGATTCAAACTCAGATCGCATCTGAGTTTTCAATATTTCCGCCCAAAAAAACAGAGCAAAATTCAACCGTGAAATACTCATCCAATTCTCAACCATTTTCAACGAAATTTCTTCCATACCCTCAGTACAACCCCCTGATCCGCCTGAGCCAATCATAAGCCTCGGCTTGTCCCCTACTCTCCTCTCCATTCAAAACAGGCCATTGGACTCTCAAGTCCATTTCAGCCTATAAAACACCGCTCAAGCCTCTTCATTGAGGACACCACTCCTCCATCATCTTCTCTAACCTCTAGAATCTCCATTAATGAGTTTCAAGCTTTCTTGAGCTCTAATTTTCGTTTCTGAGTGAAATTGCGCAATTTGGGGCTGATTTGGGGAAAATTCGAATCGGTCGATTCTAGCTTGAATCGAGGTGCAATTGGAGCTTCAAATCAACTCAAGGAAGGTCCTAGCTTGGATTTATCATTGTGGTTTGATTAAATCCTCCTTAAATTCTTTCTTTTTCTCCTAATTTTTCAAATCTGAATTTTTGGTGTAAAATGATGAATTTGAGATCGAATCGTGTTTGTTTAATCATGATTGAGTAGATCTGTGTAGGGATAGATATTTGTGAAGGAATCACTTGAAATCTTGCTTTATTTTGAATCAATTTGACCGATTTGTGTAATTGTTCATATATCACTATTAAAAATGAAAATCGTTGATTTGATTGATTTGGCTGAATTTATTAGATCAATTAGACCTATAATTGCGTGTGTATTATGACCAATTAGTCATTCAAGGTTTTGGCTGAGAATTTTGATTGATTAATGGAAGTTTTGGATTGAATTTTATGATTTGAACATGAGTTGGCTGATTTTTGTTTAGATCCAATTTTTAGTCCATTAATTGAGTTTTTCTAGCTTGAATTTACTTAAACTTGTTATAAAAATCTTGAAGATTGAATATTCAGTGATTAAGGATGGTATTCTTGATCAAATACTCTTAAAAATCCCTATTTCTAAACCAAAAATCAAACCCTAATCCAGTTTCTGTCTTGTTGCTGTTTTTCTCTGTTTTTTCAGTCTTATTCTCTTAATTTTGTGTGTAATTCAGATCTGAAAAATTTAATAAATATTTTTAAAATTTAGTTCGCATTTAGTAGATAATTTTCAACCCAAATTTTGCCCAATTCCTATCTGTGATCTGTGAGATATTAATTTTCCAAAATTGTAGTTTTTCTGTTTTTTTTAACTTTTGTCCAATTTACTGTTTCTTTTCTTCTGAATTTTAAAAAATATAAAAATAAATAATCAAAATCCAAACATAGTCCTATTTAAAGTAATTTGAAGTTTAAAATCCAAATATGAATTTTAAAATAGTAGTTGTTAAGACAGATTAGGAGATATTATAATTTTTGTGAGTACTGGTCTGTCAGAACCAGTTTCTGATCCAGATCTGAATTTTCATTATAAATCTCAAACTACAAAACATAATTTTATTTTAACAGATAATCCAAAACGTGATAATTGAATTTCTGTTTGAATTTTGGGATTTTTCAAATTTTGGTGATTTTTCTATAATTTTCTGAATTTACTGCAGAACCGCTTTTGAATCTGAGATAAGTTCTGGACTGAATTGCAAATAAATCGAAAATCTTTAATAAAATAATAATAATAGTAAAGAACCACAATATAGTTCTCTCTTTCTAGTTTCCAACGGAATCTTGTGAGTTGGATTCGGAGTTTATTTGGTCTAGTTACGAATTAAAACACCAAAGTATGACGTGCTGAATTTTTCATGATAAGGCTGAAAAGAAAATTTAAACTTGGAAATTTACCTAATAAACCTTGAAATAAAATATTTTACACTAAAGAATAATCATTGAAACTAGTTAATTCTTGAGGTCACACCTCCTTGTGTTCGACCCCTAAATTCATTACCACTCATACTCGTAATTGATTAATAGGGAAATATAAATTGTTTTGTTAAATTGTGTGAAATTCAACGACGATTTTACCCGATTTACAGGTTTGCACTCCTTCCTTTTCATCAAGTGTTTGAGCACTGCACGATCTGAAAACACAGCAAACCTTCGTCCCAACCAAATATGATCGGAACTTTTCCAATGCAAAAATAATTGCTAATAATTCTTTTTCAGTTGTTGTATAATTTCTTTGGGTTTCGTCTAAGGTCCTAGAGGCATAATAAATGATATGAGGATCCTTACCATCAAGTTGGCTCAAGGCGGCACCAACGCACAAATCGCTGGTATCACACATGATTTCAAAAGGAAGATTCTAGTCGGGAGGTTTGATGATTGGAGCCTCGCACAATTTCCCTTTTAGGATGTTGAATGCCTCCTTGCACGCGTCATCGAACTCAAACTTCACTTCCTTTTGGAGAAGTCAACAAATGGGTTGGGCGATCTTGGAGAAATCCCGAATGAATCACCTATAGAAACCCGCATGGCCGAGAAAGGAGCGTACGTCTTTCACGTTACGAGGATATGGAAGCGTCTTTATTATGTCAATCTTTACCTTGTCGACCTCCAGGTCTTTTTCTGATATTAAATACCCTAAAATAATTTCTTGGCTCACCATAAAGTGGCACTTCTCAAAATTCAAGACAAGATTAGCTTCCACGCACTTTTTCATTATTAGGCCCAAATTTTGGAGACGCTCGTGAAATGAGTTGCCATAAATGGAAAAGTCATCCGTAAACACCTCAATGAATTTAGAAATATATTCAGAAAAAATAGAGATCATACACCTTTGAAATGTACCAGGTGCGTTGCACAACCCGAATGGCATCCTTCGATAGGTGAATATACCAAAAGGACACGTGATTGTTGTCTTCTTTTGATCGTCGAGGTTGATGGCGATTTGGAAATATCACAAATAGCCATCCAAGAAACAATAGTAAGGTTATCCCGCTAATCTTTCGAGCATTTGATCGATGAATGGAAGAGGAAAGTGGTCCTTCTTTGTCGCCGCGTTAAGTTTCCGATAGTCGATACAAACTCTCCATCCATTTTGTACTCACGTTATTACCTTCTCCCCTTCGGCATTTTCCACAATCATGATTCCTGTCTTCTTGTGAACTACATGGATTGGAGATACCCATTCCGAATCGGCCACCGCGTGAATGATCCCCGCATCAAGAAGCTTGAGAAGTTTCTTTTTCACCACCTCCATCATAACGGGAATTAGCCTTCATTGAGCTTCCCTCGAGGGTTTAGAGCCTTCCTTGAGTGAGATCTTATGCATACAAGTCAAAGGAATAATTCTAGGCATGTCGGCAAGGGTCCACCCAATCGCCTTCTTGATCGGGTGTTAGGTTGGAGGCAATGATGACGGGTAGAGTTTTCTTAGCTCAAGGGTAGGCGTATTTGAGATGGTCGGGTAGCGCTTTGAGCTCGAGGTCGGGTGCCATCTCGATTGACAGAGGCATTCGTTTCCCTGAAGTTGGACCTGAAAAAGAATAAACCTCCTCTTTCCTACAAAATTTAAGATTAGGTCAGTTTTCATGTTGCATTTCTTCCATAACTACATCACTTTTAATTATATTTGTATCTTGTAGTAAATTATTCTCATTCACATTTTCTAATGCATTTACGTTTTCTAATTCATCCCAAAAGTCATCAAAATCGGAATTAACTGAATTTAAAGAATTTAAATACTCCCCATCGAGATGCTCTTCCATAAGCTCGTCGATTTCGTCAATGACGCAGATGCTAGAGTCATTATATTCTTCGGGGGATTTGATCGTGTCGAAAATGTTGAAGGTAATCTTCTCATTATGGAACTCCATGGATAATGTACCCGAATGGCAATTGATCCTTGTTCGAGCTGTCCTTAAGAAGGGTCTTCCCCAGAGAATGGCGGATGAGTCGGCGTTGTCTCCCATTTCGAGTATGTAGAAATCCGCAGGGAATACCAATCCATTCACCTTTGCCAGCATATCTTCCGCAACACCCAAAACTGGGGCTACAGAGCGATTGGCGAATTGGACCATCACACGTGTGGCTTTAAGCTCGCCTAAACCCAAGGTCTCATATATGGACCTAGGCATTACATTGATAGAAGCTCCCAAATCAAGCATACACTTTGCGAGTTGTTGGATCCCGATGGTGCAAGGAATGGCACAGACTCCAGTGTCTTTTTCTTTTTGGGCCACTCATGTGTTGATGCTCATCACCGAGGGTAGGTTTATTGTTTTGTTTCCTTTTAGCTTCCTCTTATTTGTACATAGGTTCTTGAAATTTTTTGCATAAGGAGAGTGCATTCGGATTGTGTCGATTATCGGGATGTTCACCTCCACCTTTCTGAACACTTCAAGAATATCCTTGTCGAGTTCATCTTACGGAAAGAGTGCTTTTGACGTATGAGACTTCTCTTTTGGTGCCTCTTTCCCTTTTTCTTGAACCTTTTCCTTGATACCTTTTCCTCTTTCCTCCCCCTCGTTAATATTTTTACATTCAACATTTTGTACCTCTTTTGTGCTCAACTCGTCCCCTTTTGGTCTTTGTACCACCACTTCTTCCTCTTCTCTCAGGAACTCCACTTGCTTCCCACTTCTCAATTGGATCGCGTTGATGGGCTTGAGATTTGTAGGATCCGAACCTTCAGAAGATAACTTGTTCCCCATTTGTCCCTTTAGCACGTTAACTTCACTCGCGATTTGTTTGACTTGCATTTCAAGATTTTGCATTCCCAAGAGAACTTCTCCTAGGAATGAAGAACTGATCGCTTGCTTATCTCCAAAGTAGGAGATCTCTACTCGTATCCATAAGAACGTTAGGCAGACGGAATTACCTGACTCGGCTAGACGAGTCCATAAATGCTTTCCGAAATTACCCTCACAAGACTCTCTCTCTCTCTCTCTCTCTCTCTCTCTCTCTTGGTATTACGGGCTACCTCTAAGGCTTCTAATTGTGTATCTAATAGAGGGGGCATGCCCCTCTATTTATACTAGAGAGTGTTAATAGTATTCCCTAGGCCAATATATTTGAGACCTAGATGTATGGATTGTGTTAAATAAACATTATGTTTATTTAGAGATATTTTATATAATAAATGCGTATTGATTATTTTATTCTTATTACTAAAATGAACCTTGAATATGGTATTCAGCTTTATATCATCAAAGTATGTGACTTTGATAGTAAAACTATAAAGTATTATGATTGATATTCTAAACCGTCTCTGATCATTCATAGGATGTTTGTGAGACAAACATACTTTATGATAAGCTATAAATGTACATCAGTATGTTAGTTGACTGATGGCCACGTTTTACTGATCATGAATAAGAGTTATTAAGTCATTTACGTAAGTATATGTTGGAGGCCATATACTACATTGACCCACTGTGAGAATACTACATGGTTCGTGTCATTAGTTATTCCCAGTAAATAATGTATCTGTAATCCTTAGACTTGAGATTATCTTAGTTTCCTACATGAGAAATTTTATACTTTAATATAATCTAACATCGTCTTTAACTGGGCGGTCATAAAGATTATAATTAGGTATATAATAAATTATGCGGAGGAAAGAGTTTAATTAAGATAGGATTTGTTCCTCTCATAAATTGAGAGAGATATCCTTAGGCCTCTTGATGATTTTGATTGAAGAATCGCACGGCCGTGCTCGAGTGAATTAATAAGGATTATTAATGTCATTTCATGTTCAATCAAATTCGGTGTCAAGAAATATTTTTCGACCTACGTAAGGTTGACACATATCATGCCTTATGGACGACATAGATATCATGTAACAAAGGGATACAATGCATGAACATAAATTAGGTTTGATCGAATCATCCATACTTGCTTAATTTGGGTAATCATGATGTCTTGCTAGAGGCCGCCCATGATATATAATCCGTTGTGATTATTGCCAACATTAAGTAAACCTACAGGGTCACACACAAAGAACAACTATTGAGACGTACACAGAAAAATCATAACTTATGTGATAAGTTGTATGAAGAGCTACATAATCAAGTGACACATCCAATCCTACATCTTATATAATAAGATGTGTTGCATATATGGTTACATAGTTACCATGCACATAGGATATGAAACTTATGGACTATATAGGCACAAGAGACACCCCAAAATGATTAATGAATGCATATTATTTTCGTCCCACATTTGTGAGACAAAAGGAGAGAAAAATCTGAAAATTATTCTCTTGTTATTTCTGTGAGAAAAATGAGGAACGAATACTAGTATATATGGTTCTTTATCCGTTCAAAGGAGTTGTTCGTGTGGATACTGGTAGAGGACGAAGCGAAGTGCGGCATCTTTTTGATTTGGGTTGAAACTGTGGTTTTGGTTTGGAGAATCGGCTTGTTTGGAGAATCGGTTTGTTTCGAGATCGCTTGGAGTTCGGTTTGTTAGACCGGTTAGGTGAAATATTCAAAGGATCGGTTTGGAAACCGGTTTGGAATCGAGCAAAGAAAAGCATCAACCAAATTCATTTTCGATCATCACGGATTAAGCATAATCCGAAGGTACAAAGTTATGAACTTTTCTTTGATTTAATTGTAATTCACGGATCCTTCTTTTGGGTTTCGAATTCGATTTTGTTTCATTTTTGTTTTTCCGCTGTGTTATGAACGGTAGAAACCCAACAGTGACATCAGAGCCAAGTGAATTCCAATTAAATTAGGATGGATAAACCATTTTCGAAATATTTCTTTTGATTTTGAGGCGTTATTTTTCAATTGTTGAATTTTCGTTATGAACGGTTGCGATTTCATGAAATGATGCGACTTCATGAAAGGGTGCATGTGATGTATCTTGATCATGAACGGTTGCGATTTCATGAAAGGATGCGACTTCATGAAAGGGTGCAAGTGATGTATCTTGATCATGAACGGTTGCGATTTCATGAAAGGATGCGACTTCATGAAAGGGTGCATGTGATGTATCTTGATCATGAACGGTTGCGATTTCATGAATGGATGCGACTTCATGAAGGGTTGCGACTTGATTGAAAGGGTGCCTTGGGTATGTCATGAAGGGATGATGTATCATAACCTTCGGATGGGTGTCTAAATTTTATGATGGGGCCCCCGTTTTTCAAGGCCGCGCTCCAAACCCCGCACTCACACATAGATTAATTGTAGACCCCTAATTTCTTATTCATAACGCCTTATACATATTTCGTAAAATGGTTTAAAGTACAACATAATGCATATAACATGGCTTATTAGATATGTGATGAATGGTTGTGATTTATGTGTGATGATGTAATATATGTATTATATGTATGCATGTAAAAATGGGCATGGTTCCTTTCTTGGTTGATGTGATGTAATTTATTTTGATGGTTAATTGTGACGGGCATGGTTCCAATCATTTTATATATAATATAACTACCTTATCATGGAGATGAAGGAGTTCACCGTCCACCTCATACGCATCATGGAGATGAAAGAGTTCACCGTCCACCTCATACACATCATGGAGATGAAGGAGTTCATCAATGCCTTTTGGTTGAATGTATCTTAGGAAATGATCTTAATAATTGGCTCATTTAGATCATCAAGGACATGTTATATCATGTCATATTTATTTTATCTGTGCATGTGATGTTCTGTGATGAAATACATGATAAAATAAAATAACTAAAACAAAAAAGGTTTAAACATAACAATTCCTCATATAATATTGAATCATAGAAATGCCTCCCATGTATCTATACTCATCATCCCTTCGATCATGCAAAATTTGGGTATGCCAAAGCATAGTGAATTAGCATGATCTTAGAGTGATAAGAAGCGAGAAATGGTGATTCTCGATATTTAGACATGGTTAGATTCAACTGAACTATCAAGTCAAACTTGGGTCGGGACATATGATAGGATGCATACGCCGAGCATATGATACTCATCCTATGGATTACTCAAGAGTTGTATGAGATCCAATTGGAAACGTTCCTACCTAACTAATTAGGTTCAAAGCGATGAGCCAAAACTCACTTGGAACTTGATGAAATATGGATCTTCGCCCGCAATGAAATTTACAGTTAAAATTTTATGCTCGTTTCAATAAAAAAAACACGGATAGATTTTTCGTAAATAATGATAGTTAATACTAAATTATTCAAATGCAAACCAAAATTTGTGTTCATTTAAAAATATTTCTCCACAATCTCTGCACCGAAAACTCATGTTTCATGCGTTTTTACGCTCGTTTCATTCAAAAAACATACAGATAGATTTTTCGTAAAGAATGGTAATTAATACTAAATTATTCAAATGCAAACCAAAATTTGGGTTCATTTAAAAATATTTCTCCACAATCTTTGTTTGCACCGAAAACTTATGTTTCATGCGTTTTTATGCTCGTTTCATTCAAAAAAAACAAGCATAGATTTTTCGTAAAGAATGATAGTTAATACAAAATTATTCAAATGCAAGACAAAATTTGTGTTCATTTAAAAATATTTCTCCACAATCTTTGTTTGCACCGAAAACTCATGTTTCATGCGTTTTCATGCTCGTTTCATTCAAAAAACATAGCGATAGATTTTTCGTAAAGAATGGTAGTTAATACTAAATTATCCACATGCAAACTAAAATTTTGGTTCATTTAAAAATATTTCTCCACAATCTTTGTTTGCACCGAAAACTCATGTTTCATTCATTTTTACGCTCGTTTCATTAAAAAAAACGCGGATAGATTTTGCGTAAAGAATGATAATTAATACAAAATTATTCAAATGCAAACAAAAATTTGTGTTCATTTAAAAATATTTCTCCACATTCTTTGTTTGCACCGAAAACTCATGTTTCATGCGTTTTCATGCTCGTTTCATTCAAAAAACATACGGATATAATTTTCGTAAAGAATAGTAGTTAATACTAAATTATTCAAATGCAAACCAAAATTTGGGTTCATTTAAAAATATTTTTCCACAATCTTTGTTTGCACCGAAAACTCATGTTTCATGCATTTTTATGCTCGTTTCATTCAAAAAAAACTCGGAAAGATTTTTCGTAAAGAATGATAGTTAATACTAAATTATTCAAATCCAAACCAAAATTTGTGTTCATTTTAAAATATTTCTCCACAATCTCTCTTTGCACCGAAAACTCATGTTTCGTGCGTTTTTTTGCTCGTTTCATTCAAAAAAAACACTTATAGATTTTTCATAAAGAATCATTGTTAATACTAAATTTTTCAAATGCAAACCAAAATTTTCGTTCATTTTAAAATATTTCTCCACAATCTTTGTTTGCACCGAAAACTCATGTTTCATGCGTTTTTATGCTCGTTTCATTTTAAAAAAAAAACACGGATAGATTTTCCGTAAAGAATGATAGTTAATACAAAATTATTCAAATGCAAACCAATATTTGTGTTCATTTTAAAATATTTCTTAACAATCTTAGTTTGCACCGAAAACTCATGTTTCATGTGTTTTTATGTTTGTTTTATTCAAAAAAAACTCGGATAGATTTTTCGTACAGAATGATAGTTAATACTAAATTATTCAAATGCAAATGAAAATTTGTGTTCATTTAAAAATATTTCTCCACAATCTTTGTTAGCACCAAAAAATCATGTTTCATGTGTTTTTATGCTCGTTTCATCTAACAAAAACACGGAGAGATTTTTCGTAAAGAATGATAGTTAATACAAAATTATTCAAATGCACGCCAATATTTGTGTAAATTTTAAAATATTTCTCAACAATCTTTGTTTGCACCGAAAACTCATGTTTCATGCGTTTTTGTGCTTGTTTTATTCAAAAAAAACTTGGATAGATTTTTCGTAAAGAATGATAGTTAATACTAAATTATTCAAATGCAAACCAAAATTTGTGTTCATTTAAAAATACTTCTCTACAATCTTTGTTTGCACCGAAAACTCATGTTTTGTGCATTTTTTTTATCGTTTCATTAAAAAAACACTGTTAGATTTTTCGTAAAGAATGATTCTTAATACAAAATTATTCAAATGCAAACCAAAATTTTTGTTCATTTTAAAATATTTCCCCACAATCTTTGTTTGCACCGAAAACTCATGTTTCATGCGTTTTTATGCTCATTTCATTTAAAAAAAACACGGATAGATTTTTCGTAAAGAATGATAATTAATACACAATTATTCAAATGCAAACCAAAATTTGGGTTCATTTAAAAATATTTTTCCACAATCTTTCTTTGCACCAAAAACTCATGTTTCATGCATTTTTATGCTCCTTTCATTGAAAAAATACTCTGATAAATTTTTCGTAAAGAATGATAGTTAATACTAAATTATTCAAATGCAAACCAAAATTTGTGTTCATTTAAAAATACTTCTCTACAATCTTTGTTTGAACCGAAATCTCATGTTTTGTGCATTTTTTTTTATCATTTCATTAAAAAAAACACGGTTAGATTTTTCCTAAAGAATGATTCTTAATACTAAATTATTCAAATGCAACAAAAATTCGTGTTCATTTAAAAATATTTCTCCACAATCTCTGTTTGCACCAAAAACTCATGTTTCATTCATTTTTACGCTCGTTTCATTCAAAAAAAATGCGGATAGATTTTTCGTAAAGAATGATAATTAATACAAAATTATTCAAATGCAAACCAAAATTTGTGTTCATTTAAAAATATTTCGCCACATTCTTTGTTTGCACCGAAAACTCATGTTTCACACGTTTTCATGCTCGTTTCATTCAAAAAACATACGGATAGATTTTTCGTAAAGAATAGTAGTTAATACTAAATTATTCAAATGCAAACCAAAATTTGGGTTCATTTAAAAATATTTCTCCACAATCTTTGTTTGCACCGAAAACTCATGTTTCATACGTTTTTATGCTCGTTTCATTCAAAAAAAACTCGGAAAGATTTTTCGTAAAGAATGATAGTTAATACAAAATTATTCAAATCCAAACCAACATTTGTGTTCATTTTAAAATATTTCTCCACAATCTCTGTTTGCACCGAAAACTCATGTTTCGTGCGTTTTTTTGCTCCTTTCATTCAAAAAATACACTTATAGATTTTTCGTAAAGAATATTGTTACTACTAAATTTTTCAAATGTAAACCAAAATTTGTGTTCATTTTAAAATATTTCTCCACAATCTTTGTTTGCACCGAAAACTCATGTTTCATGCGTTTTTATGCTCGTTTCATTTAAAAAAAAACACTGATAGATTTTTCGTAAAGAATGATAGTTAATACAAAATTATTCAAATGCAAACCAATATTTGTGTTCATTTCAAAACATTTCTTAACAATCTTAGTTTGCACTGAAAACTCATGTTTCATGCGTTTTTATGCTTGTTTTATTCAAAAAAAACTCGGATAGATTTTTCGTAAAGAATGATAGTTAATACTAAATTATTCAAATGCAAATCAAAATTTGTGTTCATTTAAAAATATTTCTCCACAATCTTTGTTTGCACCGAAAAATCATGTTTCATGCGTTTTTATGCTCGTTTCATCTAAAGAAAAACACTGATAGATTTTTCGTAAAGAATGATAGTTAATACAAAATTATTCAAATGCACACCAATATTTGTTTAAATTTTAAAATATTTCTCAACAATCTTTGTTTGCACCGAAAACTCATGCTTCATGCGTTTTTATGCTTCTTTTATTCAAGAAAAACTCGGATCGATTTTTCGTAAAGAATGATAGTTAATACAAATTTATTCAAATGCAAACCAAAATTTGTGTTCATTCAAAAATACTTCTCTACAATCTTTGTTTGCACCGAAAATTCATGTTTTGTGCATTTTTTTGCTCGTTTTATTAAAAAAAACACTGTTAGATTTTTCGTAAAGAATGATTCTTAATACTAAATTATTCAAATGCAAACCAAAATTTTTGTTCATTTTAAAATATTTCCCCACAATCTTTGTTTGCACCGAAAACTCATGTATCATGCGTTTTTATGCTCGTTTCATTTAAAAAAAATACGGATAGATTTTTCGCCAAGAATGATAATTAATACATAATTATTCAAATTCAAACCAAAATTTGGGTTCATTTAAAAATATTTCTCCACAATCTTTGTTTGCACCAAAAACTCATGTTTCATGCGTTTTTATGCTCGTTTCATTCAAAAAATACTCTGATAGATTTTTCGTAAGGAATGATAGTTAATACTTAATTATTCAAATGCAATAAAATTCGTGTTCATTTAAAAATATTTCTCCACAATCTCTGTTCGCACCGAAAACTCATGTTTCGGGCGTTTTTATGCTCGTTTCATTCAAAAATAAGACGGATAGATTTTTCTCAAAGAATGATACTTAATAATATTATTTAAATGCAAACCAAAATTTGGTTTCATTTAAAAATATTTCTCCATAATCTCTGTTTGCACCGAAAACTCATCTTTCATGCGTTTTTATGCTCGTTTCATTAAAAAAAACACGGATAGATTTTTCGTAAAGACTGATAGTTAATACTAAATTATTCAAATCCAAACCAAAATTTGTGTTCATTTAAAAATATTTCTCCACAATCTCTGTTTGCACCGAAAACTCATGTTTCATGCGGTTTTATGCTCGTTTCATCTAAAAAAAAATACGGATAGATTTTTCGTAAAGAATGATAGTGAATACAAAATTATTCAAATGCAAGCCAATATTTGTGTTCATTTTAAAATATTTCTCCACCATCTTTGTTTGCACCGAAAACTCTTGTTTCATGTGTTTTTATGCTCGATTCATTCAAAAAAAAAAAACACGGTCAGATTTTTCGTAAATAATGGTAGTCAATACAAAAGTATTCAAATGCAACTAAAATTTGAGTTCATTTAATAATATTTCTCCACAATCTTTGTTTGCATAAACTCATGTTTCATACATTTTTATGCTCGATTCATTCAAAAAAAATACGGATAGATTTTTCGTAAAGAATGATAGTTAATACAAAATTATTCGAATGCAAACCTAAATTTGTGTTCATTTAAAAATATTTCTCCACAATCTTTGTTTGCACCGAAAACTCATGTGTCATGCGTTTTTATACTTGTTTCATTCAAAAAAAACACGGATAGATTTTTCGTAAAGAACGATAGTTAATACAAAATTATTGAAATCCAAACCAAAATTTGTGTTCATTTATAAATATTTATCCACAATCTCTGTTTGAACCGAAAACTCTTGTTTCATGCGTTTTTATGCTCGTTAGATTCAAAAAAAACACGGATAGATTTTTCGTAAAGAATGATAGTTAATACTAAATTATTTAAATTCAACCCAAAATTTGTGTTCATTTTAAAATATTTCTCCACAATCTTTGTTTGCATCGAAAACTCATGTTTCATGCGTTTTTATGCTCGTTCCATTTAAAAAAAACGCGGATAGATTTTTCGTAAAGAATGATAGTTAACACAAAATTATTCAAATGCAAACCAATATTTGTGTTTATATTAAAATATTTCTCCACAATCTTTGTTTGCACCGAAAACTCATGTTTAATGCGTTTTTATGCTCGTTTCTTTCAAAAAAAGCACATATAGATTTTTCGTAAAGAATGATAGTTAATACTAAATTATTCAAATGCAAACCAAAATTTGTGTTCATTTTAAAATATTTATCCAAAATCTCTGTTTACACCGAAAACTCATGTTTCATGCGTTTTTATACTCGTTTGATTCAAAAAAACACGGATAGATTTTTCGTAAAGAATGATAGTTAATACTAAATTATTGAAATGCAAACTGAAATTTATGTTCATTTTAAAATATTTCTTCGCAATCTCTGTTTCCACCCAAAA
This sequence comes from Juncus inflexus, assembly GCA_024447665.1. NCBI lineage: Eukaryota > Viridiplantae > Streptophyta > Magnoliopsida > Poales > Juncaceae > Juncus > Juncus inflexus. The sequence continues at coordinate 8,694,496 of JAJHPC010000020.1, read as the reverse complement.
CTCAAGTTTCGTGCGTTTGTTTCCTCATTTTATTCTAAAAAAACTCGGAAAGATATTTCGTAAAGAATGATAGTTAATACAAAATTATTCAAAAGCAAACCAAAATTTGTGTTCATTTAAAAATATTACTCCACAATCTTTGTTTGCATCGAAAACTCAAGTTTCATGTATTTTTATGCTCGTTTTATTTAAAAAAAATATGGATAGATTTTTCATAAAGAATAATAGTTAATCCAAAATTATTCAAATGCAAAACAAAATTTGTGTTTATTTTAAAATATTTCTCCACAATCTTTGTTCGCACCGAAAACTCATATTTCATGCGTTTTTATGCTCATTTCATTTAAAAAAAATGTATAGATTTTTCGTAAAGAATGATAGTTAATACAACATTATTCAATTGCAAACCAATACTTGTGTTCATTTTAAAATATTTCTCAACAATCTTTGTTTCCACCGAAAACTCTTGTCTCAAGCGTTTATATGCTCGTTTCATTCAAAAAAAACACGGATAGATTTTTCGTAAAGAATGATAGTTAATAAAAAAATATTCAAATACAAACGAAAATTTGTGTTCATTTAAAAATATTTCTCCACAATATTTGTTTGCATGGAAAACTCATGTCTCATGCATTTTTATGCCCATTTCATTCAAAAAAAACACGGATAAATTTTTCGTAAAGAATGATAGTTAATACTGAATTATTCAAATGCAAACCAAAATTTTTGTTCATTTAAAAATATTTCTCAACAATCTTTGTTTGCACCGAAAACTCATGTTTCATGCGTTTTAATGCTCATTTCATTCAAAAAACATACGGATAGATTTTTCATAAAGAATGGTAGTTAATACTAAATTATTCAAATGAAAACCAAAATTTGGGTTCATTTAAAAATATTTCTCCACATTCTTTGTTTGCGCCGAAACCTCATGTTTCATGCATTTTTAAGCTCATTTCATTCAAAAAATACTCGGATTTGATTTTTCGTAAAGATTGATAGTTAATACTAAATTAGTCAAATGCAAACCAAAATTTGTGTTCATTTAAAAATATTTCTCCACAATCTCTGTTTGCACAGAAAACTCATGATTTGTGCATTTTTTTGCTCGTTTCATTCAAAAAAAATACTGATAGATTTTTCGTAAAGAATGATAGTTAATACTAAAATATTCAAATGCAAACCAAAATTTGGCTTCATTTAAAAATATTTCTCCACAATCTCTGTTTGCACCCAACTCATGTTTCATGCGTTTTATGCTCGTTATATTAAAAAAACACGGTTAGATTTTTCGTAAAGAATGATAGTTAATACTAAATTATTCAAATGCAAACCAAAATTTGTGTTCATTTAAAAATATTTCTCGACAATCTTTGTTTGCACCGAAAACTCATATTTTGTGCATTTTTTTGCTCGTTTCATTAAAAGAAACACGGTTAGATTTTTCGTAAAGAATGATTGTTAACACTAAATTATACAAATGCAAACCAAAATTTTTGTTCATTTTAAAATATTTCCCCACAATCTTTGTTCGCACCGAAAACTCATGTTTCATGCGTTCTTATGCTCGTTCGATTCAAAAAATACTCTAATAGATTTCTCGTAAAGAATGATAGTTAATACTAAATTATTCAAATGCAACCAAAATTCGTGTTCATTTAAAAACATTTCTACACAATCTCTGTGTGCACCGAAAACTCATGTTTCGTGCGTTTTTATGCTCGTTTCATTCAAAAAAAAGACGGATAGATTTTCGTAAAGAATGATACTTAATACTAAATTATTCAAATGCAAACCAAAATTTGGCTTCATTTAAAACTATTTCTCCACAATCTCTGTTTGCACCGAAAACTCATATTTCATCCGTTTTTATGCTCGTTTCATTAAAAAAAACACGGATAGATTTTTTGTGAAGACTGATATTTAATACTAAATTATTCAAATGCAAACCAAAATTTGTGTTCATTTAAAAATATTTCTCCACAATCTCTATTTGCACCGAAAACTTATGTTTCCTGCGGTTTTATGCTTGTTTCATTTTAAAAAAAACACGGATAGATTTTTCGTAAAAATTGATAGTTAATACAAAATTATTCAAATGCAAACCAATATTTGTGTTCATTTTAAAATATTTCTCCACAATCTTTATTTGCACCGAAAACTCTTCTTTCATATGTTTTTATACTCGTTTTATTCAAAAAAAAAAAAAAAAACACGGTCAGATTTTCCGTAAATAATGACAGTTAATACAAAAGTATTGAAATGCAAACTAAAATTTGTGTTCATTTAAGAATATTTCTCCACAATCTTTGTTTGCATTGAAAACTCATATTTCATACGTTTTTATGCTCGTTTCGTTCAAAAAAAATACGGATAGATTTTACGTAAAGAATGATATTTAATACTAAATTATTCAAATGCAAAACAAAATTTGTGTTCATTTAAAAATATTTCTCCACAATCTTTGTTTGCATGGAAAACTCATGTTTCATCCATTTTTATGCCCATTTCATTTAAAAAAAACACGGATAGATTTTTCGTAAAGAATGATAGTTAATACTAAATTATTCAAATGCAAACCAAAATTTGTGTTCATTTAAAAATATTTCTCCACAATCTTTGTTTGCACCGAAAACTCATGTTTTGTGCATTTTTTTGCTTGTTTCATTAAAAAAAACACGGTTAGATTTTTCGTTAAGAATGATTGTTAATACTAAATTATACAAATGCAAACCAAAATTTTTGTTCATTTTGAAATATTTCCCCACAATCTTTGTTCGCACCGAAAACTCATGTTTCATGCGTTCTTATGCTTGTTTGATTCAAAAAATACTCTGATTGATTTTTCGTAAAAAATGATAGTTAATACTAGATTATTCCAATGCAACCAAAATTCGTGTTCATTTAAAAATATTTCTCCACAATCTCTGTTTGCACCGAAAACTCATGTTTCGTGCGTTTTTATGCTCGTTTCATTCAAAAAAAGACGGATAGGTTTTTCGTAAAGAATGTTACTTAATACTAAATTATTCAAATGCAAATCAAAATTTGGCTTCATTTAAAACTATTTCTCCACAATCTCTGTTTGCACCGAAAACTCATATTTCATCCGTTTTTATGCTCGTTTCATTAAAAAAAACACGGATAGATTTTTCGTAAAGATTGATAGTTAATACTAAATTATTGAAATGCAAACCAAAATTTGTGTTCATTTAAAAATATTACTCCACAATCTTTGTTTGCATCGAAAACTCATGTTTCATGTATTTTTATGCTCGTTTCATTTAAAAAAAATACGGATAGATTTTTCATAAAGAATAATAGTTAATACAAAATTATTCAAATGCAAAACAAAATTTGTGTTTATTTAAAAATATTTCTCCACAATCTTTGTTTGCATGGAAAACTCATGTTTCATGCATTTTTATGCCCATTTCATTCAAAAAAAACACGGATAGATTTTTCGTAAAGAATGATAGTGTAAATCGTGGTAAAACCGTCGTTGAATTTCACACAATTTAACAAAACAATTTATATTTCCCTATTAATCAATTACGAGTATGAGTGGTAATGAGTTTAGAAGTTTATTGATGTATTAGATGGAATTGAAGTAAGTTCGTACACAATTCCTTTGAAAATTCTTTAATAATAGTTCCAAATATCCAAAAGTTGCAAATGATATGTCAATGGAAAACAGAGAAGGAGATCTTCACAATGCAAGGCCAATCAATTATCACTTTTGTTCATATTTTTATGTAATTTCCAATTTAGTCCACACTTTTCTTAACCAGTCAACAGATTTATTCAAAAAATCACAGAAAATCGAAATTTATTTCAAAAATCACCAAAATTAGCAGAAATTAGGAAAACAAGTTCAGATTATGTGGTAAAAATCCCAGATCAAAAAGATTGATCTTCAACAATTATGGTAAAAACTCAGAACATATGATGGAATTAGGCAGATAATGGTATATGTTGCCAAAAGAGGGTGGAATTCAAATTTTATCCAAACAACAATTCAATTAAAATTCAGATCAAGAAACTACACTTCAACATGATTTACTGAGACCTAAATTTTATATTTATAGGATTTACTAATTTCTAAAAATTGTAGAAAAACAAACAGAATCAAAAATCAAGAAAAGGAAATTAAAAAGTCTAACCTTTGCACAGATTTTTTCCTTACAAATTTAACATAAAACTATTAGGCACATATTATATGAAAGTTGTCCTAAAATATCTAAAGAAATACAAAATATTATTTTTATAATTTTCTTTGATCAGATCTGAAGTCAAACAATTTTTTACTGGAATGACATAAACAAAAATACAGAAAAATGTATTTTTGAATTTATAGGGTAAAAGTAGGGATTTTTTAAGGCAATTTGATCAAGAATTGTATCATTAATCACTAAATATTCAGTTTATCAGGTTTGGTACAAGTTTGAATTATTTCCAACCAGAAAAAAACTCAGCAAATAGATCAAAATTTCAGATCAAACACCAGTCAACCAACTTGTGTTTGATCTCAACTTTTGAACTAAAAACATCACTAAATCAAGCAAAAACCTTAACCAAGATTCAAGATGATAAAATGGACTAACATGCATGAAAATTTAGTTCTAAATGACCTAATTAATCCAACCGAATCGATTAAATCAAGAAAATCCAGATTCAACAGCACATTATGAACGTAACCAAATTAGTAAATTTTCTTCAAATTAAAGCAAGATCTCAAACAATCCTATCACAAAAAGCCTATCCCTACATGAGTCTACTCACACATGATAAGATCAACCGAAATTAAGCATGTGTTCGTCATGATTTTTTACAAATTGGATCTTGTGATCTAAAATTGAATTCAAGAGATTAAATGAAAATTAGATCGAACCGAGACGTAGAAGATCAACCAGAAACTTCCTTGAGTCGATTTAAACCTCCAATCATGCTTGATCCCAACCGGAACTGATCGAATGCCTTTTTCACCAAAATCGGCCCGAATTGGTGAATTTCACTTAAACTCGAAAATTGAAGCTTGAAAAGCTCTGAGATTCAGTAATGGAGTTACTGAAGCTTAAAGAGGATGATTGGAGAGTGTTGTGTTGAAAGAATTTGGAGAATGGAAGAATCATTTTGATGAATGGGTTGATCGGTCGAATTTATAGAGAGGCTGGTCTGGAGAGTGGGGGACAAACCGAGCGATTCCATTGGCTCAGGCAGATCAAGTGGAGTGTATTGAAGATCTGGACGAATTTTCGTTGAATTCGGTTGAGATTTGATCTGGTTTTGGTTGGAAAATATTTTCCTCTGTTTTTCGCGGAAGAACGCTCAGATTGGATCTGAGTTTGAATTTCGCGATGTTACGCTGACGAGTGGGGCCCATTCCTTGATCTGCTGAGTTGAAACGGGTCGAAACGCGCGTGAAATGAGTCGCTCACGGAGTAAGAATTCGCGCACCATTCTTCAGTTCGCGCTGAAGATTTTTCGATTTCTTCTGTGTCGCTACGAGTTGAAGCTTCGATGAAACGAGTCGCAGAACGCATGAAATGGGTCGCTCGCATTCCTTCAGATAGGTGCAGAGTTTGAATCACTCTGTTGATCTTTTATGGCGGAATGGGTCGAACGCGCATGAAACGGGTTGCTCTCGAGCGAGAATGGTGCTGAATCCATTTTGAACGAAGATTGCTTGATTTTCTGTGGATCGCGATCTACAGCCTGTCCTAAAACGAAGCTCTGACAGACTAGTGTGAAGTAAATATAGAGTTTGGATCCAATTTTGCATCGGTTTCCAGATCCGTTATCGCTATTTCTTCAACCCTCGAGCTTGCTCTGCTCTTCATTCTAGCTCGTGATTTCACTCCCAACGACTTCTTCTCGTCATCACGAACCCTCAAGGCTTTGAAACGCAGAAAATGGTTGAACATTCATCAAGTTCTCTTCATTTTTACTCGGTTCAGTCCCTTTCCGCCATTGTTGACTGTTCAAGCTTAAACCTTGTTCTTTGAGCCGCGGCAGCTCAGTTCAACACTCAGGCTTCATCCCTCACTCTCTTGCGATGCGGTTCTGTAAGCTTTGATGCTTCACTTTTCCCCTGATTAGTTAATTTTGCCATTAACCGAACTCAGCGAAAATAACCAAACGGAACTCAAAATCGTGAGTCAAAATGAGATTCCGAGTTGTTTTTCCATTTAATTGAGTCTTCGAGAATCCATTAAGAGACTCCTCTGAAGCTGTTCGAATCGTCAAACATCATCACTTTGTGAGAAAGATGCGAGAAGACCGATCGAATTCATCTCACTGCCGAAATTTCGACCGTTGGATCATCAAGTTTGAAAAGTTCATTGAGGATTTCGTCGAACAGATTACTCAAGCACAGACTTCTTGCTCGATATCGCACCATTCGATGAGTTCTTGATACGGTTAGAAAGGATAGATGATGGAGAAGAGAATGAGATAGGTTTTGGCTCGAATGGATAATTGTGGATGGCAAGGCAGGTCAACCATGGTGTTGGCCCGTTTTTAGCCTCTGTTTCGGCCGAAATTCCGGCGATCACCGAAACTTTCAAGACCGGAGAATGGCACCGGCATGTTCCTCTCATCATGCTGAATCCATGGCTGGTCGGTTTGCTCAATTTCGAGCAAAATTTTGAAGTTTTGATGTTGAAGAAGACGGGTTTGTCCTGGTCAAACTGTTGACTTTGACTTGATTTTCAATTGGTGATTCTGAGAGTTCTAAAAGGTTTCGGATCACGAGGGTTGTACCATTGGATTCGTCTCGTCGAGCTCTTCATTTTGATATACCGTTTGACCCATTTCGGAAAAGTTGACTTTTGGTCAATTCAGCGTTTTTTTTGGCATTTGGCTTGGTTTAATTTGGTTGTGAAAAAGGTTTCTGACTTATTGTAGAAGTTTGAGGTTTTTAATTGGCCATTATTTGCGTTTTGGTTTATTTCATCCTTTTATGGCCTTTTCGCCTGTAAAATAACACAAAAATGTATCAAGAGATTTCAAATTATGTTTTATGATTCATGGGTCTTTTTTATGTTTTTAATGTGAAATTTGATTAAATTTGAGATGATAAAAACCATAAAAAATGTCTATAAAAATACACATTACAGATAGTTAATATTAAATTATTCAAATGCAAACCAAAATTTGTGTTCATTTAAAAATATTTCTCAACAATCTTTGTTTGCACCGAAAACTCATGTTTCATGCGTTTTAATGCTCATTTCATTCAAAAAAACATACGGATAGATTTTTCATAAAGAATGGTAGTTAATACTAAATTATTCAAATGAAAACCAAAATTTGGGTTCATTTAAAAATATTTCTCCACAATCTTTGTTTGCGCCGAAACCTCATGTTTCATGCGTTTTTACGCTCATTTCATTCAAAAAATACTCGGATTCGATTTTTCGTAAAGATTGATAGTTAATACTAAATTATTCAAATTCATACCAAAATTTGTGTTCATTTAAAAATATTTCTCCACAATCTCTGTTTGCACAAAAAACTCATGTTTTGTGCATTTCTTTGCTCGTTTCATTCAAAAAAAACACTAATAGATTTTTCGTAAAGAATGATAGTTAATACTAAAATATTCAAATGCAAACGAAAATTTGGCTTCATTTAAAAATATTTCTCCACAATCTCTGTTTGCACCCAACTCATGTTCCATACGTTTTTATGCTCGTATTATTAAAAAAACACGGTTAGATTTTTCGTAAAGAATGATAGTTAATACTAAATTATTCAAATGCAAACCAAAATTTGTGTTCATTTAAAAATATTTCTCCACAATCTTTGTTTGCACCGAAAACTCATGTTTTCTGCATTTTTTTTCTCGTTTCATTAAAAGAAACACGGTTAGATTTTTCGTATAGAATGATTGTTAATACTAAATTATACAAATGCAAACCAAAATTTTTGTTCATTTTAAAAATCATGTTTCATGCGTTCTTATGCTCGATTGATTCAAAAAATACTCTGATAGATTTTTCGAAAGGAATGATAGTCAATACTAAATTATTCAAATACACCCAAAATTCGTGTTTATTTAAAAATATTTCTATACAATCTCTGTTTGCACCGAAAACTCATGTTTCGTGCGTTTTTATGCTCGTTTCATTCAAAAAAAAGACGGATAGATTTTTCGTAAAGAATGATACTTAATACTAAATTATTCAAATGCAAACCAAAATTTGGCTTCATTTAAAACTATTTCTCCACAATCTCTATTTGCACCGAAAACTCATGTTTCATCCGTTTTTATGCTCGTTTCATTAAAAAAAACACGGATAGATATTTCGTAAAGAGTGATAGTTAATACTAAATTATTCAAATGCAAACCAAATTTTGTGTTCATTTAAAAATATTTCTCCACAATCTCTATTTGCACCGAAAACTCATATTTCCAGTGGTTTCATGCTCGTTTCATTTAAAAAAAACACGGATAGATTTTTCATAAAGAATGATAGTTAATACAAAATTATTCAAATGCAAACCAATATTTGTGTTCATTTTAAAATATTTCTCCACAATCTTTGTTTGCACCGAAAACTCTTGTTTCATACGTTTTTATGCTCGTTTCATTCAAAAAAAAAAACACGGTCAGATTTTTCGTAAATAATGATAGTTAATACAAAAGTATTTAAATGCAAACTAAAATTTGTGTTCATTTAAGAATATTTCTCCACAATCTTTGTTTGCATTGAAAACTCATGTTTCATACGTATTTATGCTCGTTTCATTAAAAAAAAATACGGATAGATTTTACGTAAAGAATGATAGTTAATACTAAATTATTCAAATGCAAACCAAAATTTGTGTTCATTTAAAAATATTTCTCCATAATCTTTGTTTGCATGGAAAACTCATGTTTCATGCATGTTTATCCCCATTTCATTCAAAAAAAACACGGATTGATTTTTCGTAAAGAATGATAGTAAATACTAAATTATTCAAATGCAAACCAAAATTTGTGTTCATTTAAAAATATTTCTCCACAATGTTTGTTTGCACCAAAAACTCATGTTTTGTGCATTTTTTTGCTCGTTTCATTAAAAAAACACGGTTAGATTTTTCGTAAAAAATGATTGTTAATACTAAATTATACAAATGCAAACAAAAATTTGTGTTCATTTAAAAATATTTCCCCACAATCTTTGTTCGCACCCAAAACTCATGTTTCATGCGTTCTTATGCTCGTTTGATTCAAAAAATACTCCGATAGATTTTTCGTAAAAAATGATAGTTAATACTAAATTATTCAAATGCAACCAAAATTCGTGTTCGTTTAAAAATATTTCTTCACAATCTCTGTTTGCACCGAAAACTAATGTTTCGTGCGTTTTTATGCTCGTTTCATTCAAAAAAAAGACGGATAGATTTTTCGTAAAGAATGATATTTAATACTAAATTATTCAAATGCAAACCAAAATTTGGCTTCATTTAAAACTATTTCTCCACAATCCCTGTTTGCACCGAATACTCATATTTCATCCGTTTCTATGCTTATTTCATTAAAAAAAACACGAAGAGATTTTTCGTAAAGAATGATAGTTAATACTAAATTATTCAAATGCGAACCAAAATTTGTGTTCATTTAAAAATATTACTCCACAATCTTTGTTTGCATCGAAAACTCATGTTTCATGTATTTTTATGCTCGTTTCATTTAAAAAAAATACAGATAGATTTTTCATAAAGAATAATAGTTAATACAAAATTATTCAAATGCAAAACAAAATTTGTGTTTATTTTAAAATATTTCTCCACAATCTTTGTTCGCACTGAAAACTCTTATTTCATGCGTTTTTATGCTCATTTCATTTAAAAAAAAACATGTATAGATTTTTCGTAAAGAATGATAGTTAATACAACATTATTCAAATGCAAACCAATATTTGTGTTCATTTTAAAATATTTCTCAACAATTTTTGTTTGCACCGAAAACACTTGTTTCATGCGTTTATATGCTCGTTTAATTCAAAAAAAACACGGATAGATTTTTCGTAAGTAATGATAGTTAATAAAAAATATTAAAATGCAAACTAAATATTTCTCCACAATCTTTGTTTGCATGGAAAACTCATGCTTCATGCATTTTTATGCCCATTTCATTCAAAAAAAACACTGATAGATTTTTCGTAAAAAATGATAGTTAATACTAAATTATTCAAATGCAAACCAGAATTTGTGTTCATTTAAAAATATTTCTCAACAATCTTTGTTTGCACCGAAAACACATGTTTCATGCGTTTTAATGCTCATTTCATTCAAAAAACATATGGTCAGATTTTTCATAAAGAATGGTAGTTAATACAAAATTATTCAAATGAAAACCAAAATTTGGGTCCATTTAAAAATATTTCTCCACAACCTTTGTTTGCACAGAAAACTCATGTTTTGTGCATTTTTATGCTCGTTTCATTCAAAAAAAACACTGATAGATTTTTTGTAAAGAATGATAGTTAATACTAATATAATCGAATGCAAACCAAAATTTGGCTTCATTTAAAAATATTTCTCCACAATCTCTGTTTGCACCCAACTCATGTTTCATGCGTTTTTATGCTCGTTTCATTAAAAAAACACGGTTAGATTTTTCGTAAAGAATGATAGTTAATACTAAATTATTCAAATGCAAACCAAAATTTGTGTTCATTTAAAAATATTTCTCCACAATCTTTATTTGCACCGAAAAGTCATGTTTTGTGCATTTTTTTTGCTTGTTTCATTAAAAAAAACACGGTTAGATTTTTCGTAAAGAATGATTGTTAATACTAAATTATACAAATGCAAACCAAATTTTTTGTTCATTTTAAAATATTTCCCCACAATCTTTGTTCGCACCGAAAACTCATGTTTCATGCATTCTTATGCTCGTTTGATTCAAAAAATACTCTCATAGATTTTTCGTAAAGAATGATAGTTAATACTAAATTATTCAAATGCAACCTAAATTCGTGTTCATTTAAAAATATTTCTCCACAATCTCTGTTCGCACCGAAAACTCATGTTTCGTGCGTTTTTATGCTCTTTTCATTCAAAAAAAGACGGATTGATTTTAGTAAAGAATGATACTTAATACTAAATTATTCAAATGCAACCTAAAATTTGGCTTCATTTAAAAATATTTCTCCACAATCTCTGTTTGCACCGAAAATTCATATTTCATCCGTTTTTATGCTAGTTTCATTAAAAAAAATACGGATAGATTTTTCGTAAAGACTGATAGTTAATACTAAATTATTCAAATGCAAACCAAAATTTGTGTTCATTTAAAAATATTTCTCCACAATCTCTGTTTGCGCCGAAAACTCATGTTTCCTGCGGTTTTATGCTCGTTTCATTTAAAAAAAATACGGATAGATTTTTCGTAAGGAATCATAGTTAAAGCAAAATTATTCAAATGCAAACCAATATTTGTGTTCATTTTAAAAAATTTCTCCACAATCTTTGTTTGCACCGAAAACTCTTGTTTCATATATTTTTATGCTCGTTTCATTCAAAAAAAAAAAACATGGTCAGATTTTTCGTAAATAATGATAGTTAATACAAAAGTATTTAAATGTAAACTAAAATTTGTGTTCATTAAAGAATATTTCTCCACAATCTTTGTTTGCATTAAAAACTCATGTTTCATATGTTTTTATGCTCGTTTCATTCAAAAAAAACACGGATAGATTTTTCGTAAAGAATGATAGTTAATACAAAATTATTCAAATGCTAACCAAAATTTGTGTTCTTTTAAAAATATTTCTCCACAATCTTTGTTCGCACCGAAAACTCATGTTTCACGCGTTCTTATGCTCGTTTGATTCAAAAAATACACTAATAGATTTTTCGTAAAGAATGATAGTTAATACTAAATTATTCAAATGCAAACAAAATTCGTGTTCATTTAAAAATATTTCTCCACAATCTCTGTTTGCATCGAAAACTCATGTTTCGTGCGTTTTTATGCTCTTTTCATTCAAAAAAAGACGGATTGATTTTTCGTAAAGAATGATACTTAATACTAAATTATTCAAATGCAACCCAAAATTTGGCTTCATTTAAAAATATTTCTCCACAATCTCTGTTTGCACCGAAAATTCATATTTCATCCGTTTTTATGCTCGTTTCATTAAAAAAAACACGGATAGATTTTTCGTAAAGACTGATAGTTAATACTAAATTATTCAAATGCAACCAAAATTCGTGTTCATTTAAAAATATTTCTCCGCATCTGTTTGCACCGAAAACTCATGTTTCGTGCGTTTTTATGCTCGTTTCATTCAAAAAAAAGACGGATAGATTTTTCGTAAAGAATGATACTTAATACTAAATTATTCAAATGCAAACCAAAATTTGGCTTCATTTGAAACTACTTCTCCACAATCTCTGTTTGCACCGAAAACTCATATTTCATCTGTTTTTATGCTCGTTTCATTAAAAAAAACACGAATAGATTTTTCTTAAAGACTGATAGTTAATACAAAATTATTCAAATGCAAACAAAAATTTTTGTTGATTTAAAAATATTACTCCACAATCTTTGTTTGCAACGAAAACTCATGTTTCATATATTTTTGTGCTCGTTTCATTTAAAAAAATACGGATAGATTTTTCATAAAGAATAAAAGTTAATACAAAATTATTCAAATGCAAAACAAAATTTGTGTTTATTTTAAAATATTTCTCCACAATCTTTGTTCGCACTGAAAACTCATATTTCATGCGTTTTAATGCTCGTTTCATTTTAAAAAAAAACATGTATAGATTTTTCGTAAAGAATGATAGTTAATACAACATTATTCAAATGTAAACCAATATTTGTGTTCATTTTGAAATATTTCTCAACAATTTTTGTTTGCACCGAAAACTCTTGTTTCATGCGTTTATATGCTCGTTTCATTCAAAAAAAACACGGATAGATTTTTCGTAAAGAACGATAGTTAATACTAAATTATTCAAATGCAAACCAGAATTTGTGTTCATTTAAAAATATTTCTTAACAATCTTTGTTTGCACCGAAAACTCATGTTTCATGCGTTTTAATGCTCATTTCATTCAAATAACATACGGATAGATTTTTCATAAAGAATGGCAGTTAATACTAAATTATTCAAATGAAAACCAAAATTTGGGTTCATTTAAAAATATTTCTCCACAATCTTTGTTTGCAAAGAAAACTCATGTTTTGTGCATTTTTTTGATCGTTTCATTCAAAAAAAACACGGATAGATTTATCGTAAAGAATGATAGTTAATACTACAATATTCAAATGCAAACCAAAATTTGGATTCATTTATAAATATTTCTCCACAATCTCAGTTTGCACCAAACTCATGTTTCATGCGTTTTTATGCTCGTTTCATTAAAAAAACACGGTTAGATTTTTCGTAAAGAATGATAGTTAATACTAAATTATTCAAATGCAAACCAAAATTTGTGTTCATCTAAAAAAATTTCTCCACAATCTTTATTTCCACCGAAAACTCATGTTTTGTGCATTTTTTTGCTCGTTTCATTAAAAAAAACACGGTTAGATTTTTCGTAAAGAATGATTGTTAATACTAAATTATACAAATGCAAACCAAAATTTTTGTTCATTTTAAAATATTTCCCCACAATCTTTGTTCGCACTGAAAACTCATGTTTCATGCGTTCTTATGCTCGTTTGATTCAAAAAATACTCTGATAGATTTTTCGTAAAGAATGATAGTTAATACTAAATTATTCAAATGCAACCAAAATTCGTGTTCATTTAAAAATATTTCTCCACAATCTCTGTTTGCACCGAAAACTCATGTTTCGTGCGTTTTTATGCTCTTTTCATTCAAAAATAGACGGATTGATTTTTCGTAAAGAATGATACTTAATACTAAATTATTCAACTGCAACCCAAAATTTGGCTTCATGTAAAAATATTTCTCCACAATCTCTGTTTGCACCGAAATTTCATATTTCATCCGTTTTTATGCTCGTTTCATTAAAAAAAACACGGATAGATTTTTCGTAAAGACTGATAGTTAATACTAAATTATTCAAATGCAAACCAAAATTTGTGTTCATTTAAAAATATTTCTCCACTATCTCTATTTGCACCGAAAACTCATGTTTCCTGCGGTTTTATGCTCGTTTCATTTAAAAAAAATACGGATAGATTTTTCAAATGCTAACCAATATTTGTGTTAACTATCATACTTAAAGCAAAAATTTTCAAATGCTAACCAATATTTGTGTTCATTTTAAAAAATTTCTCCACAATCTTGGTTTGCATCGAAAACTCTTGTTTCATATATTTTTATTCTCGTTTCATTCAAAAAAAAAACCGGTCGATTTTTCGTAAATAATGATAGTTAATACAAAAGTATTTAAATGCAAACTAAAATTTGTGTTCATTTAAGAATATTTCTCCACAATCTTTGTTTGCATTGAAAACTCATGTTTCATATGTTTTTACGCTCGTTTCATTCAAAAAAAACACGGATAGATTTTTCATAAAGAATGATAGTTAATACAAAATTATTCAAATGCTAACCAAAATTTGTGTTCATTTAAAAATATTTCTCCACAATCTTTGGTTGCACCGAAAACTCATGTTTCATATGTTTTTGCGCTCGTTTCATTCAAAAAAAACACGGATAGATTTTTCGTAAAGAATAATAGTTAATACAAAATTATTCAAATGCTAACCAAAATTTGTGTTCATTTAAAAATATTTCTCCACAATCTTTGATTGCACCGAAAACTCATGTTTCATGCGTTTTTATGCTCGTTTCATTAAAAAAAACACGAATAGATTCTTCGTAAAAAATGATAGGTAATACTAAATTATCCAAATGCAAACCAAAATTTATGTTCATTTAAAAATATTTCTCCACAATCTTTGTTTGCACCGAAAACTCATGTTTCATGCGTGTTTATGCTCGTTTCATTCAAAAAAAACTCGGATAGATTTTTCGTAAAGAATGATAGATAATACTAAATTATTTAAATTCAACACAAAATTTGTGTTCATTTTAAAACATTTCTCCTAGAACTTCGTTTCCACCGAAAACTCATGTTTCATGCGTTTTTATGCTCGTTCCATTTAAAAAAACGCAGATAGATGTTTCATAAAGAATGATAGTTAATACATTCAAATGCAAACCAATATTTGTGTTTATATTAAAATATTTCTCCGCAATCGTTGTTTGCACCGAATACTCATGTTTCGTGCGTTTTTATGCTCGTTTCATTCAAAAAAAAGACGAATAGATTTTTCGTAAAGAATGATAGTTAATACAAATATATTCAAATGAAAACCAAAATTTGTGTTCATTTAAAAATATTTCTCCACAATCTTTGTTTGCACCGAAAACTCATGTTTCATGCGTTTTTATGCTCGTTTCATTCAAAAAAAAGACGAATAGATTTTTCGTAAAGAATGATAGTTAATACAAAAATATTCATTGCAAAGCAATATTTGTGTTCATTTTAAAATATTTCTCCACAATCTTCGTTTGCACCGAAAACTCATGTTTCATGCGTTTTTATGCTTGTTTTATTCAAAAAAAACTCAGATAGAATTTTCGTAAAGAATGATAGTTAATACTTATTTATTTAGTGCAAACCAAAATGTTTGTTCATTTAAAAATATTTCTTCGCAATCTCTGTTTACACCCAAATCTCATGTCTCATGCATTTGTTTCCTCATTTTATTCAAAAAAAACTCGGATAGATTTTTCGTAAAGAATTATAGTTAATACCAAATGATTCAAATGCATACCAAAATTTGTGTTCATTTAAAAAT
Source organism: Juncus inflexus (assembly GCA_024447665.1). NCBI lineage: Eukaryota > Viridiplantae > Streptophyta > Magnoliopsida > Poales > Juncaceae > Juncus > Juncus inflexus. The sequence goes on along the minus strand of JAJHPC010000020.1, from coordinate 8,678,709 downwards.
ATTACTTCACAATCTTTGTTTGCACCGAAAACTCATGTTTCATGTATTTTTATGCTCGTTTCATTTAAAAAAAAATACGGATAGATTTTTCATAGAGAATGATAGTTAATACAAAATTATTCGAATGCAAATCCAAATTTGTGTTCATTTTAAAATATTTCTCCACAATCTTTGTTCGCACCGAAAACTCATGTTTCATGCGTTTTTATGCTTGTTTCATTTAAAAAAAACACGGATAGATTTTTCATAAAGAATGATAGTTAATACAAAATTATTCAAATGCAAACCAATAATTATGTTCATTTTAAAATATTTCTCAACAATCTTTGTTTGCACCGAAAACTCTTGTTTCATCCGTTTTTATGCTCGTTTTATTCAAAAAAAAACACGGTTAGATTTTTCATAAGGAATGATAGTTAATAAAAAAATATTCAAATGCAAACTAAAATCTGTGTTCATTTAAAAATATTTCTCCACAATCTTTGTTTGCATCGAAAACTCATGTTTCACGCATTTTTATGCCCGTTTCATTCAGAAAAAACACGGATAGATTTTTCGTAAAGAATGATAGTTAATACTAAATTATTCACGTGCAAACCAAAATTTGTGTTCATCTAAAAATATCTCTCAACAATCTTTGTTTGCACCGAAAACTCATGTTTCATGCGTTTTAATGCTCATTTCATTCAAAAAACATACGGATATATTTTTCATAAAGAATGGTAGTTAATACTAAATTATTTCAATGCAAACGAAAATTTGGGTTCATTTAAAAATATTTCTCAACAATTTTTGTTTCCGCCGAAAACACATGTTTCATGCCTTTTTGTGCTCATTTCATTTAAAAAATACTCGGATAGATTTTTCGTCAAGAATGATAGTTAATACTAAATTATTCAAATGCAAACCAAAATTTGTGTTCATTTTAAAATATTTCTCCGCAATCTGTGTTTGCACAGAAAACTCATGTTTCATGTGTTTTTACGCTCGATTCTTTCAAAAAAAACATAGATACATTTTTCATAAATAATGATAGTTAATACTAAATTATTCAAATGCAAACTAAAATTTGGCTTCATTTAAAAATATTTCTCCACAATCTCTGTTTGCACCCAACTCATGTTTCATGCGTTTTTATGCTCGTTTCATTTAAAAAAACACAGATAGATTTTTCGTAAAGAATGATACTTAATAAAAAAAATTATTCTAATGCAAACCAATATTTGTGTTCGTTTTAAAATATTTATCAGCGATCTTTGTTTGCACCGAAAACTCTTGTTTCATGCATTTTTATGCTCGTTTTATTCAAAAAAAACACGGTTAGATTTTTCGTAAGGAATGATAGTTAATACAAAAATATTCAAATTCAAACAAAAATTTGTGTTCATTTAAAAATATTTCTCCACCATCATTGTTTGCATCGAAAAATCATGTTTCATGCATTTTTATGCCCGTTTCATTCAAAAAAAATACGGATATATTTTTCGTCTAGATTGATAGTTAATACTAAATGATTCAAATTCAAATCAAAATTTGTGTTCATTTAAAAATATTACTCCACAATCTTTGTTTCCACCGAAAACTCCTGCTTCATGTATTTTTATGCTCGTTTCATTTAAAAAAAATACCAATAGATTTTTCATAGAGAACGATAGTTAATACAAAATTATTCAAATGCAAACCCAAATTCATATTTCTCCACAATCTTTGTTTGCACCGAAAACTCATGTTAAATGCGTTTTTATTCTCGTTTCATTTAAAAAAAACACGGATAGATTTTTCATAAAGAATGATAGTTAATACAAAATTATTCAAATGCAAACCAATATTTGTGTTCATTTTAAAATATTTCTCAACAATCTTTGTTTTCACCCAAAACTAATGTTTCATGCATTTTTATGCTCGTTTCATTAAAAAAACACGGATAGATTTTTCGTAAAGAATAATAGTTAATACTAAATTATTAAAATGCAAACCAAAATTTGTATTCATTTAAAAATATTTCTCCACAATCTCTGTTTGCACCGAAAACTCCTGTTTCATGCGGTTTTATGCTCGTTTCATTTAAAAAAAACACGGATAGATTTTAAATAAAGAATGATAGTTAATACTAAATTATTCAAATGCAAACCAAAATTTGTGTTCATTTAATAATATTTCTCAACATTCTTTGTTTGCACCGAAAACACATGTTTCTTGCGTTTTAACGCTCATTTCATTAAAAAAACATACGGATAGATTTTTCATAAAGAATGGTAGTTAATACTGAATTATTTAAATGCAAACCAAAATTTGAGTTCATATAAAAATATTTCTCAACAATCCTTGTTTCCGCCGAAAACTCATGTTTCATGCGTTTTTATGCTCATTTCATTCAAAAAATACTCCGATAGATTTTTCGTAAAGAATGATAGTTAATACTAAATTATTCAAATGCAAACCAAAATTTGTGTTCATTTAAAAATATTTCTCCGCAATCTGTGTTTGCACGTAAAACTCATGTTTCATGTGTTTTTACGCTCGATTCTTTCAAAAAAAACACAAAGAGATTTTTCATAAATAATGATAGTTAATACTAAATTATTCAAATGCAAACCAAAATTTGTGTTCGTTTAAAAATATTTCTCCACAATCTCTGTTTGCACCAAAAACTCAAGTTTCGTGCGTTTTTATGCTCGTTTGATTCAAAAAAAACACGGACAGATTTTTCATAAAAAATGATAGCTAATACTAAATTATTGAAATGCAAACCAAAATTTGTGTTCATTTAAAAATATTTCTCCACAATCTCAGTTTGCACCAAACTCATGTTTCATGCGTTTTTATGCTCGTTTCATTAAAAAAACACGGTTAGATTTTTCGTAAAGAATGATAGTTAATACTAAATTATTCAAATGCAAACCAAAATTTGTGTTCATCTAAAAAAATTTCTCCACAATCTTTATTTCCACCGAAAACTCATGTTTTGTGCATTTTTTTGCTCGTTTCATTAAAAAAAACACGGTTAGATTTTTCGTAAAGAATGATTGTTAATACTAAATTATACAAATGCAAACCAAAATTTTTGTTCATTTTAAAATATTTCCCCACAATCTTTGTTCGCACTGAAAACTCATGTTTCATGCGTTCTTATGCTCGTTTGATTCAAAAAATACTCTGATAGATTTTTCGTAAAGAATGATAGTTAATACTAAATTATTCAAATGCAACCAAAATTCGTGTTCATTTAAAAATATTTCTCCACAATCTCTGTTTGCACCGAAAACTCATGTTTCGTGCGTTTTTATGCTCTTTTCATTCAAAAATAGACGGATTGATTTTTCGTAAAGAATGATACTTAATACTAAATTATTCAACTGCAACCCAAAATTTGGCTTCATTTAAAAATATTTCTCCACAATCTCTGTATGCACCGAAATTTCATATTTCATCCGTTTTTATGCTCGTTTCATTAAAAAAAACACGGATAGATTTTTCGTAAAGACTGATAGTTAATACTAAATTATTCAAATGCAAACCAAAATTTGTGTTCATTTAAAAATATTTCTCCACTATCTCTATTTGCACCGAAAACTCATGTTTCCTGCGGTTTTATGCTCGTTTCATTTAAAAAAAATACGGATAGATTTTTCAAATGCTAACCAATATTTGTGTTAACTATCATACTTAAAGCAAAATTTTTCAAATGCTAACCAATATTTGTGTTCATTTTAAAAAATTTCTCCACAATCTTGGTTTGCATCGAAAACTCTTGTTTCATATATTTTTATTCTCGTTTCATTCAAAAAAAAAACACGGTCAGATTTTTCGTAAATAATGATAGTTAATACAAAAGTATTTAAATGCAAACTAAAATTTGTGTTCATTTAAGAATATTTCTCCACAATCTTTGTTTGCATTGAAAACTCATGTTTCATATGTTTTTACGCTCGTTTCATTCAAAAAAAACACGGATAGATTTTTCGTAAAGAATGATAGTTAATACAAAATTATTCAAATGCTAACCAAAATTTGTGTTCATTTAAAAATATTTCTCCACAATCTTTGGTTGCACCGAAAACTCATGTTTCATATGTTTTTGCGCTCGTTTCATTCAAAAAAAACACGGATAGATTTTTCGTAAAGAATAATAGTTAATACAAACTTATTCAAATGCTAACCAAAATTTGTGTTCATTTAAAAATATTTCTCCACAATCTTTGATTGCACCGAAAACTCATGTTTCATGCGTTTTTATGCTCGTTTCATTAAAAAAAACACGAATAGATTCTTCGTAAAAAATGATAGGTAATACTAAATTATCCAAATGCAAACCAAAATTTATGTTCATTTAAAAATATTTCTCCACAATCTTTGTTTGCACCGAAAACTCATGTTTCATGCGTGTTTATGCTCGTTTCATTCAAAAAAAACTCGGATAGATTTTTTGTAAAGAATGATAGATAATACTAAATTATTTAAATTCAACACAAAATTTGTGTTCATTTTAAAACATTTCTCCTAGAACTTCGTTTCCACCGAAAACTCATGTTTCATGCGTTTTTATGCTCGTTCCATTTAAAAAAACGCAGATAGATGTTTCATAAAGAATGATAGTTAATACATTCAAATGCAAACCAATATTTGTGTTTATATTAAAATATTTCTCCGCAATCGTTGTTTGCACCGAATACTCATGTTTCGTGCGTTTTTATGCTCGTTTCATTCAAAAAAAAGACGAATAGATTTTTCGTAAAGAATGATAGTTAATACAAATATATTCAAATGAAAACCAAAATTTGTGTTCATTTAAAAATATTTCTCCACAATCTTTGTTTGCACCGAAAACTCATGTTTCATGCGTTTTTATGCTCGTTTCATTCAAAAAAAAGACGAATAGATTTTTCGTAAAGAATGATAGTTAATACAAAAATATTCATTGCAAAGCAATATTTGTGTTCATTTTAAAATATTTCTCCACAATCTTCGTTTGCACCGAAAACTCATGTTTCATGCGTTTTTATGCTTGTTTTATTCAAAAAAACTCGGATAGAATTTTCGTAAAGAATGATAGTTAATACTTATTTATTTAGTGCAAACCAAAATGTTTGTTCATTTAAAAATATTTCTTCGCAATCTCTGTTTACACCCAAATCTCATGTCTCATGCATTTGTTTCCTCATTTTATTCAAAAAAAACTCGGATAGATTTTTCGTAAAGAATTATAGTTAATACCAAATGATTCAAATGCATACCAAAATTTGTGTTCATTTAAAAATATTACTTCACAATCTTTGTTTGCACCGAAAACTCATGTTTCATGTATTTTTATGCTCGTTTCATTTAAAAAAAAATACGGATAGATTTTTCATAGAGAATGATAGTTAATACAAAATTATTCCAATGCAAATCCAAATTTGTGTTCATTTTAAAATATTTCTCCACAATCTTTGTTCGCACCGAAAACTCATGTTTCATGCGTTTTTATGCTTGTTTCATTTAAAAAAAACACGGATAGATTTTTCATAAAGAATGATAGTTAATACAAAATTATTCAAATGCAAACCAATAATTATGTTCATTTTAAAATATTTCTCAACAATCTTTGTTTGCACCGAAAACTCTTGTTTCATCCGTTTTTATGCTCGTTTTATTCAAAAAAAAACACGGTTATATTTTTCATAAGGAATGATAGTTAATAAAAAAATATTCAAATGCAAACTAAAATCTGTGTTCATTTAAAAATATTTCTCCACAATCTTTGTTTGCATCGAAAACTCATGTTTCACGCATTTTTATGCCCGTTTCATTCAGAAAAAACACGGATAGATTTTTCGTAAAGAATGATAGTTAATACTAAATTATTCACGTGCAAACCAAAATTTGTGTTCATCTAAAAATATGTCTCAACAATCTTTGTTTGCACCGAAAACTCATGTTTCATGCGTTTTAATGCTCATTTCATTCAAAAAACATACGGATATATTTTTCATAAAGAATGGTAGTTAATACTAAATTATTTCAATGCAAACGAAAATTTGGGTTCATTTAAAAATATTTCTCAACAATTTTTGTTTCCGCCGAAAACACATGTTTCATGCCTTTTTGTGCTCATTTCATTCAAAAAATACTCGGATAGATTTTTCGTCAAGAATGATAGTTAATACTAAATTATTCAAATGCAAACCAAAATTTGTGTTCATTTTAAAATATTTCTCCGCAATCTGTGTTTGCACAGAAAACTCATGTTTCATCTGTTTTTTACGCTCGATTCTTTCAAAAAAAACATAGATACATTTTTCATAAATAATGATACTTAATACTAAATTATTCAAATGCAAACTAAAATTTGGCTTCATTTAAAAATATTTCTCCACAATCTCTGTTTGCACCCAACTCATGTTTCATGCGTTTTTATGCTCGTTTCATTTAAAAAAACACGGATAGATTTTTCGTAAAGAATGATACTTAATAAAAAAAATTATTCTAATGCAAACCAATATTTGTGTTCGTTTTAAAATATTTATCAGCGATCTTTGTTTGCACCGAAAACTCTTGTTTCATGCATTTTTATGCTCGTTTTATTCAAAAAAAACACGGTTAGATTTTTCGTAAGGAATGATAGTTAATACAAAAATATTCAAATTCAAACAAAAATTTGTGTTCATTTAAAAATATTTCTCCACCATCATTGTTTGCATCGAAAAATCATGTTTCATGCATTTTTATGCCCGTTTCATTCAAAAAAAATACGGATATATTTTTCGTCTAGATTGATAGTTAATACTAAATTATTCAAATTCAAATCAAAATTTGTGTTCATTTAAAAATATTACTCCACAATCTTTGTTTCCACCGAAAACTCCCGCTTCATGTATTTTTATGCTCATTTCATTTAAAAAAAATACCAATAGATTTTTCATAGAGAACGATAGTTAATACAAAATTATTCAAATGCAAACCCAAATTCATATTTCTCCACAATCTTTGTTTGCACCGAAAACTCATGTTAAATGCGTTTTTATTCTCGTTTCATTAAAAAAAAACACGGATAGATTTTTCATAAAGAATGATAGTTAATACAAAATTATTCAAATGCAAACCAATATTTGTGTTCATTTTAAAATATTTCTCAACAATCTTTGTTTTCACCCAAAACTAATGTTTCATGCATTTTTATGCTCGTTTCATTAAAAAAACACGGATAGATTTTTCGTAAAGAATAATAGTTAATACTAAATTATTAAAATGCAAACCAAAATTTGTATTCATTTAAAAATATTTCTCCACAATCTCTGTTTGCACCGAAAACTCCTGTTTCATGCGGTTTTATGCTCGTTTCATTTAAAAAAACACGGATAGATTTTAAATAAAGAATGATAGTTAATACTAAATTATTCAAATGCAAACCAAAATTTGTGTTCATTTAATAATATTTCTCAACATTCTTTGTTTGCACCGAAAACACATGTTTCTTGCGTTTTAACGCTCATTTCATTAAAAAAACATACGGATAGATTTTTCATAAAGAATGGTAGTTAATACTGAATTATTTAAATGCAAACCAAAATTTGAGTTCATATAAAAATATTTCTCAACAATCCTTGTTTCCGCCGAAAACTCATGTTTCATGCGTTTTTATGCTCATTTCATTCAAAAAATACTCCGATAGATTTTTCGTAAAGAATGATAGTTAATACTAAATTATTCAAATGCAAACCAAAATTTGTGTTCATTTAAAAATATTTCTCCGCAATCTGTGTTTGCACAGAAAACTCATGTTTCATGTGTTTTTACGCTCGATTCTTTCAAAAAAAACACAAAGAGATTTTTCATAAATAATGATAGTTAATACTAAATTATTCAAATGCAAACCAAAATTTGTGTTCGTTTAAAAATATTTCTCCACAATCTCTGTTTGCACCAAAAACTCAAGTTTCGTGCGTTTTTATGCTCGTTTGATTCAAAAAAAACACGGACAGATTTTTCATAAAAAATGATAGCTAATACTAAATTATTGAAATGCAAACCAAAATTTGTGTTCATTTAAAAATATTTCTCCACAATCTCAGTTTGCACCAAACTCATGTTTCATGCGTTTTTATGCTCGTTTCATTAAAAGAACACGGTTAGATTTTTCGTAAGGAATGATAGTTAATACTAAATTATTCAAATGCAAACCAAAATTTGTGTTCATCTAAAAAAATTTCTCCACAATCTTTATTTCCACCGAAAACTCATGTTTTGTGCATTTTTTTGCTCGTTTCATTAAAAAAAACACGGTTAGATTTTTCGTAAAGAATGATTGTTAATACTAAATTATACAAATGCAAACCAAAATTTTTGTTCATTTTAAAATATTTCCCCACAATCTTTGTTCGCACTGAAAACTCATGTTTCATGCGTTCTTATGCTCGTTTGATTCAAAAAATACTCTGATAGATTTTTCGTAAAGAATGATAGTTAATACTAAATTATTCAAATGCAACCAAAATTCGTGTTCATTTAAAAATATTTCTCCACAATCTCTGTTTGCACCGAAAACTCATGTTTCGTGCGTTTTTATGCTCTTTTCATTCAAAAATAGACGGATTGATTTTTCGTAAAGAATGATACTTAATACTAAATTATTCAACTGCAACCCAAAATTTGGCTTCATTTAAAAATATTTCTCCACAATCTCTGTTTGCACCGAAATTTCATATTTCATCCGTTTTTATGCTCGTTTCATTAAAAAAAACACGGATAGATTTTTCGTAAAGACTGATAGTTAATACTAAATTATTCAAATGCAAACCAAAATTTGTGTTCATTTAAAAATATTTCTCCACTATCTCTATTTGCACCGAAAACTCATGTTTCCTGCGGTTTTATGCTCGTTTCATTTAAAAAAATACGGATAGATTTTTCAAATGCTAACCAATATTTGTGTTAACTATCATACTTAAAGCAAAATTTTTCAAATGCTAACCAATATTTGTGTTCATTTTAAAAAATTTCTCCACAATCTTGGTTTGCATCGAAAACTCTTGTTTCATATATTTTTATTCTCGTTTCATTCAAAAAAAAAACACGGTCAGATTTTTCGTAAATAATGATAGTTAATACAAAAGTATTTAAATGCAAACTAAAATTTGTGTTCATTTAAGAATATTTCTCCACAATCTTTGTTTGCATTGAAAACTCATGTTTCATATGTTTTTACGCTCGTTTCATTCAAAAAAAACACGGATAGATTTTTCGTAAAGAATGATAGTTAATACAAAATTATTCAAATGCTAACCAAAATTTGTGTTCATTTAAAAATATTTCTCCACAATCTTTGGTTGCACCGAAAACTCATGTTTCATATGTTTTTGCGCTCGTTTCATTCAAAAAAAACACGGATAGATTTTTCGTAAAGAATAATAGTTAATACAAACTTATTCAAATGCTAACCAAAATTTGTGTTCATTTAAAAATATTTCTCCACAATCTTTGATTGCACCGAAAACTCATGTTTCATGCGTTTTTATGCTCGTTTCATTAAAAAAAACACGAATAGATTCTTCGTAAAAAATGATAGGTAATACTAAATTATCCAAATGCAAACCAAAATTTATGTTCATTTAAAAATATTTCTCCACAATCTTTGTTTGCACCGAAAACTCATGTTTCATGCGTGTTTATGCTCGTTTCATTCAAAAAAAACTCGGATAGATTTTTCGTAAAGAATGATAGATAATACTAAATTATTTAAATTCAACACAAAATTTGTGTTCATTTTAAAACATTTCTCCTAGAACTTCGTTTCCACCGAAAACTCATGTTTCATGCGTTTTTATGCTCGTTCCATTTAAAAAAAGCGAGATAGATGTTTCATAAAGAATGATAGTTAATACATTCAAATGCAAACCAATATTTGTGTTTATATTAAAATATTTCTCCGCAATCGTTGTTTGCACCGAATACTCATGTTTCGTGCGTTTTTATGCTCGTTTCATTCAAAAAAAAGACGAATAGATTTTTCGTAAAGAATGATAGTTAATACAAATATATTCAAATGAAAACCAAAATTTGTGTTCATTTAAAAATATTTCTCCACAATCTTTGTTTGCACCGAAAACTCATGTTTCATGCGTTTTTATGCTCGTTTCATTCAAAAAAAAGACGAATAGATTTTTCGTAAAGAATGATAGTTAATACAAAAATATTCATTGCAAAGCAATATTTGTGTTCATTTTAAAATATTTCTCCACAATCTTCGTTTGCACCGAAAACTCATGTTTCATGCGTTTTTATGCTTGTTTTATTCAAAAAAACTCGGATAGAATTTTCGTAAAGAATGATAGTTAATACTTATTTATTTAGTGCAAACCAAAATGTTTGTTCATTTAAAAATATTTCTTCGCAATCTCTGTTTACACCCAAATCTCATGTCTCATGCATTTGTTTCCTCATTTTATTCAAAAAAAACTCGGATAGATTTTTCGTAAAGAATTATAGTTAATACCAAATGATTCAAATGCATACCAAAATTTGTGTTCATTTAAAAATATTACTTCACAATCTTTGTTTGCACCGAAAACTCATGTTTCATGTATTTTTATGCTCGTTTCATTTAAAAAAAAATACGGATAGATTTTTCATAGAGAATGATAGTTAATACAAAATTATTCCAATGCAAATCCAAATTTGTGTTCATTTTAAAATATTTCTCCACAATCTTTGTTCGCACCGAAAACTCATGTTTCATGCGTTTTTATGCTTGTTTCATTTAAAAAAAACACGGATAGATTTTTCATAAAGAATGATAGTTAATACAAAATTATTCAAATGCAAACCAATAATTATGTTCATTTTAAAATATTTCTCAACAATCTTTGTTTGCACCGAAAACTCTTGTTTCATCCGTTTTTATGCTCGTTTTATTCAAAAAAAAACACGGTTATATTTTTCATAAGGAATGATAGTTAATAAAAAAATATTCAAATGCAAACTAAAATCTGTGTTCATTTAAAAATATTTCTCCACAATCTTTGTTTGCATCGAAAACTCATGTTTCACGCATTTTTATGCCCGTTTCATTCGGAAAAAACACGGATAGATTTTTCGTAAAGAATGATAGTTAATACTAAATTATTCACGTGCAAACCAAAATTTGTGTTCATCTAAAAATATCTCTCAACAATCTTTGTTTGCACCGAAAACTCATGTTTCATGCGTTTTAATGCTCATTTCATTCAAAAAACATACGGATATATTTTTCATAAAGAATGGTAGTTAATACTAAATTATTTCAATGCAAACGAAAATTTGGGTTCATTTAAAAATATTTCTCAACAATTTTTGTTTCCGCCGAAAACACATGTTTCATGCCTTTTTGTGCTCATTTCATTCAAAAAATACTCGGATAGATTTTTCGTCAAGAATGATAGTTAATACTAAATTATTCAAATGCAAACCAAAATTTGTGTTCATTTTAAAATATTTCTCCGCAATCTGTGTTTGCACAGAAAACTCATGTTTCATCTGTTTTTACGCTCGATTCTTTCAAAAAAAACATAGATACATTTTTCATAAATAATGATACTTAATACTAAATTATTCAAATGCAAACTAAAATTTGGCTTCATTTAAAAATATTTCTCCACAATCTCTGTTTGCACCCAACTCATGTTTCATGCGTTTTTATGCTCGTTTCATTTAAAAAAACACGGATAGATTTTTCGTAAAGAATGATACTTAATAAAAAAAATTATTCTAATGCAAACCAATATTTGTGTTCGTTTTAAAATATTTATCAGCGATCTTTGTTTGCACCGAAAACTCTTGTTTCATGCATTTTTATGCTCGTTTTATTCAAAAAAAACACGGTTAGATTTTTCGTAAGGAATGATAGTTAATACAAAAATATTCAAATTCAAACAAAAATTTGTGTTCATTTAAAAATATTTCTCCACCATCATTGTTTGCATCGAAAAATCATGTTTCATGCATTTTTATGCCCGTTTCATTCAAAAAAAATACGGATATATTTTTCGTCTAGATTGATAGTTAATACTAAATTATTCAAATTCAAATCAAAATTTGTGTTCATTTAAAAATATTACTCCACAATCTTTGTTTCCACCGAAAACTCCCGCTTCATGTATTTTTATGCTCATTTCATTTAAAAAAAATACCAATAGATTTTTCATAGAGAACGATAGTTAATACAAAATTATTCAAATGCAAACCCAAATTCATATTTCTCCACAATCTTTGTTTGCACCGAAAACTCATGTTAAATGCGTTTTTATTCTCGTTTCATTAAAAAAAAACACGGATAGATTTTTCATAAAGAATGATAGTTAATACAAAATTATTCAAATGCAAACCAATATTTGTGTTCATTTTAAAATATTTCTCAACAATCTTTGTTTTCACCCAAAACTAATGTTTCATGCATTTTTATGCTCGTTTCATTAAAAAAACACGGATAGATTTTTCGTAAAGAATAATAGTTAATACTAAATTATTAAAATGCAAACCAAAATTTGTATTCATTTAAAAATATTTCTCCACAATCTCTGTTTGCACCGAAAACTCCTGTTTCATGCGGTTTTATGCTCGTTTCATTTAAAAAAACACGGATAGATTTTAAATAAAGAATGATAGTTAATACTAAATTATTCAAATGCAAACCAAAATTTGTGTTCATTTAATAATATTTCTCAACATTCTTTGTTTGCACCGAAAACACATGTTTCTTGCGTTTTAACGCTCATTTCATTAAAAAAACATACGGATAGATTTTTCATAAAGAATGGTAGTTAATACTTGAATTATTTAAATGCAAACCAAAATTTGAGTTCATATAAAAATATTTCTCAACAATCCTTGTTTCCGCCGAAAACTCATGTTTCATGCGTTTTTATGCTCATTTCATTCAAAAAATACTCCGATAGATTTTTCGTAAAGAATGATAGTTAATACTAAATTATTCAAATGCAAACCAAAATTTGTGTTCATTTAAAAATATTTCTCCGCAATCTGTGTTTGCACGAAAAAACTCATGTTTCATGTGTTTTTACGCTCGATTCTTTCAAAAAAACACACAAAGAGATTTTTCATAAATAATGATAGTTAATACTAAATTATTCAAATGCAAACCAAAATTTGTGTTCGTTTAAAAATATTTCTCCACAATCTCTGTTTGCACCAAAAACTCAAGTTTCGTGCGTTTTTATGCTCGTTTGATTCAAAAAAAACACGGACAGATTTTTCATAAAAAATGATAGCTAATACTAAATTATTGAAATGCAAACCAAAATTTGTGTTCATTTAAAAATATTTCTCCACAATCTCAGTTTGCACCAAACTCATGTTTCATGCGTTTTTATGCTCGTTTCATTAAAAGAACACGGTTAGATTTTTCGTAAGGAATGATAGTTAATACTAAATTATTCAAATGCAAACCAAAATTTGTGTTCATCTAAAAAAATTTCTCCACAATCTTTATTTCCACCGAAAACTCATGTTTTGTGCATTTTTTTGCTCGTTTCATTAAAAAAAACACGGTTAGATTTTTCGTAAAGAATGATTGTTAATACTAAATTATACAAATGCAAACCAAAATTTTTGTTCATTTTAAAATATTTCCCCACAATCTTTGTTCGCACTGAAAACTCATGTTTCATGCGTTCTTATGCTCGTTTGATTCAAAAAAATACTCGATAGATTTTTCGTAAAGAATGATAGTTAATACTAAATTATTCAAATGCAACCAAAATTCGTGTTCATTTAAAAATATTTCTCCACAATCTCTGTTTGCACCGAAAACTCATGTTTCGTGCGTTTTTATGCTCTTTTCATTCAAAAATAGACGGATTGATTTTTCGTAAAGAATGATACTTAATACTAAATTATTCAACTGCAACCCAAAATTTGGCTTCATTTAAAAATATTTCTCCACAATCTCTGTTTGCACCGAAATTTCATATTTCATCCGTTTTTATGCTCGTTTCATTAAAAAAAACACGGATAGATTTTTCGTAAAGACTGATAGTTAATACTAAATTATTCAAATGCAAACCAAAATTTGTGTTCATTTAAAAATATTTCTCCACTATCTCTATTTGCACCGAAAACTCATGTTTCCTGCGGTTTTATGCTCGTTTCATTTAAAAAAATACGGATAGATTTTTCAAATGCTAACCAATATTTGTGTTAACTATCATACTTAAAGCAAAATTTTTCAAATGCTAACCAATATTTGTGTTCATTTTAAAAAATTTCTCCACAATCTTGGTTTGCATCGAAAACTCTTGTTTCATATATTTTTATTCTCGTTTCATTCAAAAAAAAAAACACGGTCAGATTTTTCGTAAATAATGATAGTTAATACAAAAGTATTTAAATGCAAACTAAAATTTGTGTTCATTTAAGAATATTTCTCCACAATCTTTGTTTGCATTGAAAACTCATGTTTCATATGTTTTTACGCTCGTTTCATTCAAAAAAAACACGGATAGATTTTTCGTAAAGAATGATAGTTAATACAAAATTATTCAAATGCTAACCAAAATTTGTGTTCATTTAAAAATATTTCTCCACAATCTTTGGTTGCACCGAAAACTCATGTTTCATATGTTTTTGCGCTCGTTTCAATCAAAAAAAACACGGATAGATTTTTCGTAAAGAATAATAGTTAATACAAAATTATTCAAATGCTAACCAAAATTTGTGTTCATTTAAAAATATTTCTCCACAATCTTTGATTGCACCGAAAACTCATGTTTCATGCGTTTTTATGCTCGTTTCATTAAAAAAAACACGAATAGATTCGTCGTAAAAAATGATAGGTAATACTAAATTATCCAAATGCAAACCAAAATTTATGTTCATTTAAAAATATTTCTCCACAATCTTTGTTTGCACCGAAAACTCATGTTTCATGCGTGTTTATGCTCGTTTCATTCAAAAAAAACTCGGATAGATTTTTCGTAAAGAATGATAGATAATACTAAATTATTTAAATTCAAGACAAAATTTGTGTTCATTTTAAAACATTTCTCCTAGAACTTTGTTTCCACCGAAAACTCATGTTTCATGCGTTTTTATGCTCGTTCCATTTAAAAAAAACGCAGATAGATGTTTCATAAAGAATGATAGTTAATACAAAATTATTCAAATGCAAACCAATATTTGTGTTTATATTAAAATATTTCTCCGCAATCGTTGTTTGCACCGAATACTCATGTTTCGTGCGTTTTTATGCTCGTTTCATTCAAAAAAAAGACGAATAGATTTTTCGTAAAGAATGATAGTTAATACAAATATATTCAAATGAAAACCAAAATTTGTGTTCATTTAAAAATATTTCTCCACAATCTTTGTTTGCACCGAAAACTCATGTTTCATGCGTTTTTATGCTCGTTTCATTCAAAAAAAGAACGAATAGATTTTTCGTAAAGAATGATAGTTAATACAAAAATATTCATTGCAAAGCAATATTTGTGTTCATTTTAAAATATTTCTCCACAATCTTCGTTTGCACCGAAAACTCATGTTTCATGCGTTTTTATGCTTGTTTTATTCAAAAAAACTCGGATAGAATTTTCGTAAAGAATGATAGTTAATACTTATTTATTTAGTGCAAACCAAAATGTTTGTTCATTTAAAAATATTTCTTCGCAATCTCTGTTTACACCCAAATCTCATGTCTCATGCATTTGTTTCCTCATTTTATTCAAAAAAAACTCGGATAGATTTTTCGTAAAGAATTATAGTTAATACCAAATGATTCAAATGCATACCAAAATTTGTGTTCATTTAAAAATATTACTTCACAATCTTTGTTTGCACCGAAAACTCATGTTTCATGTATTTTTATGCTCGTTTCATTTAAAAAAAAATACGGATAGATTTTTCATAGAGAATGATAGTTAATACAAAATTATTCCAATGCAAATCCAAATTTGTGTTCATTTTAAAATATTTCTCCACAATCTTTGTTCGCACCGAAAACTCATGTTTCATGCGTTTTTATGCTTGTTTCATTTAAAAAAAACACGGATAGATTTTTCATAAAGAATGATAGTTAATACAAAATTATTCAAATGCAAACCAATAATTATGTTCATTTTAAAATATTTCTCAACAATCTTTGTTTGCACCGAAAACTCTTGTTTCATCCGTTTTTATGCTCGTTTTATTCAAAAAAAAACACGGTTATATTTTTCATAAGGAATGATAGTTAATAAAAAAATATTCAAATGCAAACTAAAATCTGTGTTCATTTAAAAATATTTCTCCACAATCTTTGTTTGCATCGAAAACTCATGTTTCACGCATTTTTATGCCCGTTTCATTCAGAAAAAACACGGATAGATTTTTCGTAAAGAATGATAGTTAATACTAAATTATTCACGTGCAAACCAAAATTTGTGTTCATCTAAAAATATCTCTCAACAATCTTTGTTTGCACCGAAAACTCATGTTTCATGCGTTTTAATGCTCATTTCATTCAAAAAACATACGGATATATTTTTCATAAAGAATGGTAGTTAATACTAAATTATTTCAATGCAAACGAAAATTTGGGTTCATTTAAAAATATTTCTCAACAATTTTTGTTTCCGCCGAAAACACATGTTTCATGCCTTTTTGTGCTCATTTCATTCAAAAAATACTCGGATAGATTTTTCGTCAAGAATGATAGTTAATACTAAATTATTCAAATGCAAACCAAAATTTGTGTTCATTTTAAAATATTTCTCCGCAATCTGTGTTTGCACAGAAAACTCATGTTTCATCTGTTTTTACGCTCGATTCTTTCAAAAAAAACATAGATACATTTTTCATAAATAATGATACTTAATACTAAATTATTCAAATGCAAACTAAAATTTGGCTTCATTTAAAAATATTTCTCCACAATCTCTGTTTGCACCCAACTCATGTTTCATGCGTTTTTATGCTCGTTTCATTTAAAAAAACACGGATAGATTTTTCGTAAAGAATGATACTTAATAAAAAAAATTATTCTAATGCAAACCAATATTTGTGTTCGTTTTAAAATATTTATCAGCGATCTTTGTTTGCACCGAAAACTCTTGTTTCATGCATTTTTATGCTCGTTTTATTCAAAAAAAACACGGTTAGATTTTTCGTAAGGAATGATAGTTAATACAAAAATATTCAAATTCAAACAAAAATTTGTGTTCATTTAAAAATATTTCTCCACCATCATTGTTTGCATCGAAAAATCATGTTTCATGCATTTTTATGCCCGTTTCATTCAAAAAAAATACGGATATATTTTTCGTCTAGATTGATAGTTAATACTAAATTATTCAAATTCAAATCAAAATTTGTGTTCATTTAAAAATATTACTCCACAATCTTTGTTTCCACCGAAAACTCCCGCTTCATGTATTTTTATGCTCATTTCATTTAAAAAAAATACCAATAGATTTTTCATAGAGAACGATAGTTAATACAAAATTATTCAAATGCAAACCCAAATTCATATTTCTCCACAATCTTTGTTTGCACCGAAAACTCATGTTAAATGCGTTTTTATTCTCGTTTCATTAAAAAAAAACACGGATAGATTTTTCATAAAGAATGATAGTTAATACAAAATTATTCAAATGCAAACCAATATTTGTGTTCATTTTAAAATATTTCTCAACAATCTTTGTTTTCACCCAAAACTAATGTTTCATGCATTTTTATGCTCGTTTCATTAAAAAAACACGGATAGATTTTTCGTAAAGAATAATAGTTAATACTAAATTATTAAAATGCAAACCAAAATTTGTATTCATTTAAAAATATTTCTCCACAATCTCTGTTTGCACCGAAAACTCCTGTTTCATGCGGTTTTATGCTCGTTTCATTTAAAAAAACACGGATAGATTTTAAATAAAGAATGATAGTTAATACTAAATTATTCAAATGCAAACCAAAATTTGTGTTCATTTAATAATATTTCTCAACATTCTTTGTTTGCACCGAAAACACATGTTTCTTGCGTTTTAACGCTCATTTCATTAAAAAAACATACGGATAGATTTTTCATAAAGAATGGTAGTTAATACTTGAATTATTTAAATGCAAACCAAAATTTGAGTTCATATAAAAATATTTCTCAACAATCCTTGTTTCCGCCGAAAACTCATGTTTCATGCGTTTTTATGCTCATTTCATTCAAAAAATACTCCGATAGATTTTTCGTAAAGAATGATAGTTAATACTAAATTATTCAAATGCAAACCAAAATTTGTGTTCATTTAAAAATATTTCTCCGCAATCTGTGTTTGCACGTAAAACTCATGTTTCATGTGTTTTTACGCTCGATTCTTTCAAAAAAAACACAAAGAGATTTTTCATAAATAATGATAGTTAATACTAAATTATTCAAATGCAAACCAAAATTTGTGTTCGTTTAAAAATATTTCTCCACAATCTCTGTTTGCACCAAAAACTCAAGTTTCGTGCGTTTTTATGCTCGTTTGATTCAAAAAAAACACGGACAGATTTTTCATAAAAAATGATAGCTAATACTAAATTATTGAAATGCAAACCAAAATTTGTGTTCATTTAAAAATATTTCTCCACAATCTCAGTTTGCACCAAACTCATGTTTCATGCGTTTTTATGCTCGTTTCATTAAAAGAACACGGTTAGATTTTTCGTAAGGAATGATAGTTAATACTAAATTATTCAAATGCAAACCAAAATTTGTGTTCATCTAAAAAAATTTCTCCACAATCTTTATTTCCACCGAAAACTCATGTTTTGTGCATTTTTTTGCTCGTTTCATTAAAAAAAACACGGTTAGATTTTTCGTAAAGAATGATTGTTAATACTAAATTATACAAATGCAAACCAAAATTTTTGTTCATTTTAAAATATTTCCCCACAATCTTTGTTCGCACTGAAAACTCATGTTTCATGCGTTCTTATGCTCGTTTGATTCAAAAAATACTCTGATAGATTTTTCGTAAAGAATGATAGTTAATACTAAATTATTCAAATGCAACCAAAATTCGTGTTCATTTAAAAATATTTCTCCACAATCTCTGTTTGCACCGAAAACTCATGTTTCGTGCGTTTTTATGCTCTTTTCATTCAAAAATAGACGGATTGATTTTTCGTAAAGAATGATACTTAATACTAAATTATTCAACTGCAACCCAAAATTTGGCTTCATTTAAAAATATTTCTCCACAATCTCTGTTTGCACCGAAATTTCATATTTCATCCGTTTTTATGCTCGTTTCATTAAAAAAAACACGGATAGATTTTTCGTAAAGACTGATAGTTAATACTAAATTATTCAAATGCAAACCAAAATTTGTGTTCATTTAAAAATATTTCTCCACTATCTCTATTTGCACCGAAAACTCATGTTTCCTGCGGTTTTATGCTCGTTTCATTTAAAAAAATACGGATAGATTTTTCAAATGCTAACCAATATTTGTGTTAACTATCATACTTAAAGCAAAATTTTTCAAATGCTAACCAATATTTGTGTTCATTTTAAAAAATTTCTCCACAATCTTGGTTTGCATCGAAAACTCTTGTTTCATATATTTTTATTCTCGTTTCATTCAAAAAAAAAACACGGTCAGATTTTTCGTAAATAATGATAGTTAATACAAAAGTATTTAAATGCAAACTAAAATTTGTGTTCATTTAAGAATATTTCTCCACAATCTTTGTTTGCATTGAAAACTCATGTTTCATATGTTTTTACGCTCGTTTCATTCAAAAAAAACACGGATAGATTTTTCGTAAAGAATGATAGTTAATACAAAATTATTCAAATGCTAACCAAAATTTGTGTTCATTTAAAAATATTTCTCCACAATCTTTGGTTGCACCGAAAACTCATGTTTCATATGTTTTTGCGCTCGTTTCAATCAAAAAAAACACGGATAGATTTTTCGTAAAGAATAATAGTTAATACAAAATTATTCAAATGCTAACCAAAATTTGTGTTCATTTAAAAATATTTCTCCACAATCTTTGATTGCACCGAAAACTCATGTTTCATGCGTTTTTATGCTCGTTTCATTAAAAAAAACACGAATAGATTCGTCGTAAAAAATGATAGGTAATACTAAATTATCCAAATGCAAACCAAAATTTATGTTCATTTAAAAATATTTCTCCACAATCTTTGTTTGCACCGAAAACTCATGTTTCATGCGTGTTTATGCTCGTTTCATTCAAAAAAAACTCGGATAGATTTTTCGTAAAGAATGATAGATAATACTAAATTATTTAAATTCAGCACAAAATTTGTGTTCATTTTAAAACATTTCTCCTAGAACTTTGTTTCCACCGAAAACTCATGTTTCATGCGTTTTTATGCTCGTTCCATTTAAAAAAAACGCAGATAGATGTTTCATAAAGAATGATAGTTAATACAAAATTATTCAAATGCAAACCAATATTTGTGTTTATATTAAAATATTTCTCCGCAATCGTTGTTTGCACCGAATACTCATGTTTCGTGCGTTTTTATGCTCGTTTCATTCAAAAAAAAGACGAATAGATTTTTCGTAAAGAATGATAGTTAATACAAATATATTCAAATGAAAACCAAAATTTGTGTTCATTTAAAAATATTTCTCCACAATCTTTGTTTGCACCGAAAACTCATGTTTCATGCGTTTTTATGCTCGTTTCATTCAAAAAAAAGACGAATAGATTTTTCGTAAAGAATGATAGTTAATACAAAAATATTCATTGCAAAGCAATATTTGTGTTCATTTTAAAATATTTCTCCACAATCTTTGTTTGCACCGAAAACTCATGCTTCATGTATTTTTATGCCCGTTTCATTTAAAAAAAATACCAATAGATTTTTCATAGAGAACGATAGTTAATACAAAATTATTCAAATGCAAACCCAAATTCATATTTCTCCACAATCTTTGTTTGCACCGAAAACTCATGTTAAATGCGTTTTTATTCTCGTTTCATTTAAAAAAAACACGGATAGATTTTTCATAAAGAATGATAGTTAATACAAAATTATTCAAATGCAAACCAATATTTGTGTTCATTTTAAAATATTTCTCAACAATCTTTGTTTTCACCCAAAACTAATGTTTCATGCATTTTTATGCTCGTTTCATTAAAAAAACACGGATAGATTTTTCGTAAAGAATAATAGTTAATACTAAATTATTAAAATGCAAACCAAAATTTGTATTCATTTAAAAATATTTCTCCACAATCTCTGTTTGCACCGAAAACTCCTGTTTCATGCGGTTTTATGCTCGTTTCATTTAAAAAAAACACGGATAGATTTTAAATAAAGAATGATAGTTAATACTAAATTATTCAAATGCAAACCAAAATTTGTGTTCATTTAATAATATTTCTCAACATTCTTTGTTTGCACCGAAAACACATGTTTCTTGCGTTTTAACGCTCATTTCATTAAAAAAACATACGGATAGATTTTTCATAAAGAATGGTAGTTAATACTGAATTATTTAAATGCAAACCAAAATTTGAGTTCATATAAAAATATTTCTCAACAATCCTTGTTTCCGCCGAAATCTCATGTTTCATGCGTTTTTATGCTCATTTCATTCAAAAAATACTCCGATAGATTTTTCGTAAAGAATGATAGTTAATACTAAATTATTCAAATGCAAACCAAAATTTGTGTTCATTTAAAAATATTTCTCCGCAATCTGTGTTTGCACAGAAAACTCATGTTTCATGTGTTTTTACGCTCGATTCTTTCAAAAAAAACACAAAGAGATTTTTCATAAATAATGATAGTTAATACTAAATTATTCAAATGCAAACCAAAATTTGTGTTCGTTTAAAAATATTTCTCCACAATCTCTGTTTGCAGCAAAAACTCAAGTTTCGTGCGTTTTTATGCTCGTTTGATTCAAAAAAAACACGGACAGATTTTTCATAAAAAATGATAGCTAATACTAAATTATTGAAATGCAAACCAAAATTTGTGTTCATTTAAAAATATTTCTCCACAATCTTTGTTTGCACCGAAAAGTCATGTTTCAAGCATTTTTATGCTCGTTTCATTCAAAAAAAACTCGGATAGATTTTTCGTAAAAAATGATAGTTAATACTAAATTATTAAAATGCAAAAAAAAATTTCTGTTCATTTAAAAATATTTCTCCACAATCTTTGTTTGCACCGAAAACTCTTGTTTTGTGCTTTTTTTGCTCGTTTCATTCAAAAGAACACGGATATATTTTTCATAAAGAATGATAGTTAATACTAAATAATTTAAATTCAAACCAAAATTTGTGTTCATTTTAAAATATTTCTCCACAATCTTTGTTTGCACCGAAAACTCATGTTTCATGCATTTTTATGCTCGCTTAATTTAAGAAAAACGTGGATAGATTTTTCGTAAAGAGTGATAGTTAATACAAACTTATTCAAATGCAAACCAATATTTGTATTCATATTAAAATATTTCTCCACAATCTTTGTTTGCACCGAAAACTCATGTTTCATGCGTTTTTATGCTCGTTTCATTCAAAAAAAAATACGGTTTGATTTTTTGAAAACAATGATAGTTAATACAAAAATATTCAAATGCAAACCAAAATTTGTGTTCATTTAAATATATTTCTCCACAATCTTTGTTTGCACCGAAAACTCATATTTCATGTGTTTTTATGCTCGTTTCATTTAAAAAAAAATACGGATAGATTTTTCATAAAGAATGATAGTTAATACTAAATTATTCAAATCAAACCAAAATTTGTGTTCATTTTAAAATATTTCTCCACAATCATTGTTTGCACCGAAAACTCTTGTTTCATGCATTTTCATGCTCGTTTCATTCAATATAAATACGGATAGTTTCTCGTAAGGAATGGTAGTTAATATAAAATTATTCAAATGCAAACCAAAATTTAGGTTCATTTAAAAACATTTATCCACAATCTTTCGTTGCACCGAAAACTCATGTTTCATGCGTTTTTATGCTCGTTTCATCCAAAAAATACTCGGATAGATTTTTCGTATGGAATGATAGTTAATACTAAATTATTCAAATGCAAACAAAAATTTGTGTTCATTTAAAAATATTTCTCAACAATCTTTGTTTGCACCGAAAACTCATGTTTCAGGTGTTTTTATGCTCGTTTCATTTATAAAAAATACGGATAGATTTTTCATAAAGAATGATAGTCAATACAAAATTACTCAAATGCGAATCAATATTTGTGTTTATTTTAAAATATTTCTCCACAATCTTTGTTTGCACCGAAAACTCATGTTTTATGCGTTTTTATGCTCGTTTCATTTAAAAAAAACACGAATAGATTTTTCATAAAGAATGATAGTTAATACAAAATTATTCAAATGCAAACCAATATTTGTGTTCATTTTAAAATATTTCTCAACAATCTTTGTTTGCACCGAAAACTCTTGTTTCGTGCGTTTTTATGCTCGTTTTATTCAAAAAAAAACACGGTTAGATTTTTTGTAAAGAATGATAGTTAATACTAAATTATTCAAATGCATACCAAAATTTGTGTTCATTTAAAAATATTTCTCAACAATCTTTGTTTGCACCGAAAACTCATGTTTCAGGCGTTTTAATGCTCATTACATTCAAAAAACATACGGATATATTTTTCATAAAGAATGGTAGTTAATACTAAATTCTTTCAATGCAAACCAAAATTTCAGTTCATATAAAAATATTTCTCAACAATCCTTGTTTCCGCCGAAAACTCATGTCTCATGCGTTTTTATACTCATTTCATTCAAAAAATACTCCGATAGATTTTTCGTAAAGAATGATAGTTAATACTAAAATATTCAAATGCAAACCAAAATTTGTGTTCATTTAAAAATATTTCTCCGCAATCTGTGTTTGCACCGAAAACTCATGTTTCATGTGTTTTTACGCTCGATTCTTTCAAAAAAAACATAGATATATTTTTCATAAATAATGATAGTTAATACTATTTTATTCAAATGCAAACCAAAATTTGTGTTCATTTAAAAATATTTATCCACAATCTCTGTTTGCACCAAAAACTCAAGTTTCGTGCGTTTTTATGCTCGTTTGATTAAAAAAAAACACGGACAGATTTTTCATAAAAAATGATAGCTAATACTAAATTATTGAAATGCAAACCAAAATTTGTGTTCATTTAAAAATATTTCTCCACAATCTTTGTTTGCACGGAAAACTCATGTTTCAAGCATTTTTATGCTCGTTTCATTCAAAAAAAACTCGGATAGATTTTTCGTAAAAAATGATAGTTAATACTAAATTATTAAAATGCAAACAAAAATTTCTGTTCATTTAAAAATATTTCTCCACAATCCTTGTTTGCACCGAAAACTCTTGTTTTGTGCTTTTTTTGCTCGTTTCATTCAAAAGAACACGGATATATTTTTCATAAAGAATGATAGTTAATACTAAATAATTTAAATTCAAACCAAAATTTGTGTTCATTTTAAAATATTTCTCCACAATCTTTGTTTGCACCGAAAACTCATGTTTCATGCATTTTTATGCTCGCTTAATTTAAGAAAAACGTGGATAGATTTTTCGTAAAGAGTGATAGTTAATACAAACTTATTCAAATGCAAACCAATATTTGTATTCATATTAAAATATTTCTCCACAATCTTTGTTTGCACCGAAAACTCATGTTTCATGCGTTTTTATGCTCGTTTCATTCAAAAAAAAATACGGTTTGATTTTTTGAAAAGAATGATAGTTAATACAAAAATATTCAAATGCAAACCAAAATTTGTGTTCATTTAAATATATTTATCCACAATCTATGTTTGCACCGAAAACTCATATTTCATGTGTTTTTATGCTCGTTTCATTTAAAAAAAATACGGATAGATTTTTCATAAAGAATGATAGTTAATACGAAATTATTCAAATGCAAACCAAAATTTGGCCTCATTTAAAAATATTTCTCCACAATCTCTGTTTGCACCTAACTCAGGTTTCATGCGTTTTTGTGCTCGTTTCATTTAAAAAAAAACACGGATAGATTTTTCGTAAAGAATGATAGTTAATAAAAAATTATTCAAATGCAAACCAATATTTGTGTTCATTTTAAAATATTTCTCAACAATCTTTGTTTGCACCGAAAACTCTTGTTTCATGCGTTTTTATGCTCGTTTTATTCAAAAAAAAACACGGTCAGATTTTTCGTAAGGAATGATAGTTAATACAAAAATATTCAAATGCAAACTAAAATTTGTGTTCATTTAAAAATATTTCTCCACAATGTTTGTTTGCATCGAAAACTCATGTTTCATGCATTTTTATGCCCGTTTGATTCAAAAAAAACACGGATAAATTTTTCGTAAACAATGATAGTAAATACTAAATTATTCAAATGCAAACCAAAATTTGTGATCATTTAAAAATATTTCTCAACAATCTTTGTTTACACCAAAAACTCTTGTTTCATGCGTTTTAATGCTCATTTCATTCAAAAAAACATACGGATAGATATTTCATAAAGAATGGTAGTTAATACTAAATTATTCAAACGCAAACCAAAATTTGGGTTCATTTAAAAATATTTCTCCACAATCTTTGTTTGCGCCAAAAACTCATGTTTCAGGCATTTTTATGCTCATTTCATTCAAAAAATACTCCGATAGATTTTTCGTAAAGAATGATAGTTAATACTAAAATATTCAAATGCAAACCAAAATTTGTGTTTATTTTAAAATATTTCTCCACAATCTCTGTTTGCACAGAAAACTCATGTTTCGTGTGTTTTTACACTCGATTCTTTTACAAAAAACACATATAGATTTTTCGTAAAGAATGATAGTCAATACTTAATTATTCAAATGCAAACCAAAATTTGGCTTCATTTAAAAATATTTCTCCATAATCTCAGTTTGCACCGAAAACTCTTATTTCGTGCGTTTTTTTGCTCGTTTAATTCAAAAAAAAACACTGATAGATTTTTCGTAAAGAATGATACTTAAAACTAAATTATTCAAATGCAAAGCAAAATTTGTGTTCATTTAAAAATATTTCTCCACAATCTCTGTTTGCACCGAAAACTCATGTTTCATGCGGTTTTATGCTCGTTTCATTTAAAAAAAACATGGATAGATTTTTCGTAAAGAATGATAGTTAATAACAAATTATTCAAATGCAAACCAATATTTGTGTTCATTTTAAAATATTTCTCCACAATCTTTGTTGGCACCGAAAACTCATGTTTTATGCGTTTTTATGCTCGTTTCATTTAAAAAAAATACTGATAGCTTTTCGTAAAGAATGGTAGTTAATACAAAATTATTGAAATGCAAACCAAAATTTGTGTTCATTTAAAAATATTTCTCCACAATCTTTGTTTGCACCGAAAACTCATGTTTCATGCATTTTTATGCTCGTTTCATTCAAAAAAAACTCTGATAAATATTTCATAAAGAGTGATAGTTAATACAAACTTATTCAAATGCGAACGAATATTTGTATTCATATTAAAATAATTATCCACAATCTTTGTTTGCACCGAAAACTCGTGATTCATGCGTTTTTATGCTCGTTTCATTCAAAAAGTAAAGAATGAAAGTTAATACAAAAATATTCAAATGCAAATCAATATATGTGTTCAGTTTAAAATATATCTCCACAATCTTTGTTTGCGCCGAAAACTCATGTTTCATGCGTTTTTTTGCTTGTTTTATTGAAAAAATGATAGATTTTTCGTAAAGAATGATAGTTGATACTAAAATATTCAAATGCAAACTAAAATTTGTGTTCATTTAAATATATTTCTTCACAATCTCTCTTTGCACCCACAACTCATGTTTCATGCGTTTGTTTCCTCATTTTATTCAAAAAAAACTCGAATAGATTTTTTGTAAAAAATGATAGTTAATACTAAATTATTCAAATGCAAACCAAAATTTGTGTTCAATTAAAAATATTTCTCCACAATCTTTGTTTGCACCGAAAACTCATGTTTCTTGTGTTTTTATGCTCGTTTCATTCAAAAAAAATACGGATAGATTTTTCATAAAGAATGATAGTTAATACAAAATTATTCAAATGCAAACCAAAATTTGTGTTCATTTTAAAATATTTCTCCACAATCATTGTTTGCACCGAAAACTCATGTTTCATGCATTTTCATGCTCGTTTCATTCAATATAAATACGGATAGTTTCTCGTAAAGAATGGTAGTTAATATAAAATTATTCAAATGCAAACCAAAATTTGGGTTCATTTAAAAACATTTATCCACAATCTTAGGTTGCACCGAAAACTCATGTTTCATGCGTTTTTATGCTCATTTCATTCAAAAAATACTCGGATAGATTTTTCGTAAGGAATGATAGTTAGTACTAAATTATTCAAATGCAAACCAAAATTTGTCTTCATTTAAAAATATTACTCCACAATCTTTGTTTGCACCGAAAACTCATGTTTCATGCGTTTTTATGCTCGTTTCATTCAAAAAAAAACACGGATAGATTTTTCGTAAAGAATGAAAGTTAATACAAAAATATTCAAATGCAAATCAATATTTGTGTTCAGTTTAAAATATTTCTCCACAATCTTTGTTTGCACCGAAAACTCATGTTTCATGCGTTTTTTTGCTTGTTTTATTAAAAAAATGATAGATTTTTCGTAAAGAATGATAGTGAATACTAAAATATTAAAATGCAAATCAAAATTTGTGTTCATTTAAATATATTTCTTCGCAATCTCTATTTGCAACCAAAACTCATGTTTCATACGTTTGTTTCCTCATTTTATTCAAAAAAAACTCGAATAGATTTTTTGTAAAAAATGATAGTTAATACTAAATTATTCAAATGCAAACCAAAATTTGTGTTCAATTAAAAATATTTCTCCACAATCTTTGTTTGCACCGAAAACTCATGTTTCACGTGTTTTTATGCTCGTTTCATTTAAAAAAAATACGGATGGATTTTTCATAAAGAATGATAGTTAATACAAAATTATTCAAATGCAAACCAATATTTGTGTTCATTTTAAAATATTTCTCAACAATCTTTGTTTGCACCGAAAACTCTTGTTTCGTGCGTTTTTATGCTCGTTTTATTCAAAAAAAAACACGGTTAGATTTTTCGTAAAGAATGATAGTTAATACAAAAATATTCAAATGCAAACCAAAATTTGTGTTCATTTAAAAATATTTCTCAGCAATCTTTGTTTGCACCGAAAACTCATGTTTCAGGCGTTTTAATGCTCATTTCATTCAAAAAACATACGGATATATTTTTCATAAAGAATGGTAGTTAATACTAAATTCTTTCAATGCAAACCAAAATTTGAGTTCATATAAAAATATTTCTCAACAATCTTTGTCTCCGCCGAAAACTCATGTTTCATGCGTTTATGCTCATTTCATTCAAAAAACACTCCGATAGATTTTTCGTAAAGAATGATAGTTAATACTAAATTATTTAAATGCAAACCAAAATTTGTGTTCATTTAAAAATATTTCTCCGCAATCTGTGTTTGCGCCGAAAACTCATGTTTCATGTGTTTTTACACTCGATTCTTTCAAAAAAAACATAGATAGATTTTTCATAAATAATGATAGTTAATACTAAATTATTCAAATGCAAACCAAAATTTGTGTTCAGTTTAAAATATTTCTCCACAATCTTTGTTTGCACCGAAAACTTGTGATTCATGCGTTTTTATGCTCGTTTCATTCAAAAAAAAATACGGTTTGAGTTTTTGAAAAGAATGATAGTTAATATAAAAATATTCACATGCAAACCAAAATTTGTGTTCATTTAAATATATTTCTCCACAATCTTTGTTTGCACCAAAAACTCATATTTCATGTGTTTTTATGCTCGTTTCATTCAAAAAAAACACGGATAGATTTTTGGTAAAGAATGAAAGTTAATACAAAAATATTCAAATGCAAATCAATATTTGTGTTCAGTTTAAAATATTTCTCCACAATCTTTGTTTGCACCGAAAACTCATGTTTCATGCGTTTTTTTGCTTGTTTTATTGAAAAAATGATAGATTTTTCGTAAAGAATGATAGTTGATACAAAAATATTCAAATGCAAACTACAATTTGTGTTCATTTAAATATATTTCTTCACAATCTCTGTTTGCACCCAAAACTCATGTTTCATGCGTTTGTTTCCTCATTTTATTCAAAAAAAACTCGAATAGATTTTTTGTAAAAAATAATAGTTAATACTAAATTATTCAAATGCAAACCAAAATTTGTGTTCAATTAAAAATATTTCTCCACAATCTTTGTTTGCACCGAAAACTCATGTTTCTTGTGTTTTTATGCTCGTTTCATTTAAAAAAAATATGGATAGATTTTTCATAAAGAATGCTAGTTAATACAAAATTATTCAAATGCAAACCAAAATTTGTGTTCATTTTAAAATATTTCTCCACAATCATTGTTTGCACAGAAAACTCATGTTTCATGCGTTTTCATGCTCGTTTCATTCAATATAAATACGGATAGTTTCTCGTAAAGAATGGTAGTTAATATAAAATTATTCAAATGCAAACCAAAATTTGGGTTCATTTAAAAACATTTATCCACAATCTTAGGTTGCACCGAAAACTCATGTTTCATGCGTTTTTATGCTCGTTTCATTCAAAAAATACTCGGATAGATTTTTCGTAAGGAATGATAGTTAGTACTAAATTATTCAAATGCAAACCAAAATTTGTCTTCATTTAAAAATATTACTCCACAATCTTTGTTTGCACCGAAAACTCATGTTTCATGCGTTTTTATGCTCGTTTCATTCAAAAAAAAACACGGATAGATTTTTCGTAAAGAATGAAAGTTAATACAAAAATATTCAAATGCAAATCAATATTTGTGTTCGGTTTAAAATATTTCTCCACAATCTTTGTTTGCACCGAAAAGTCATGTTTCATGCGTTTTTTTGCTTGTTTTATTAAAAAAATGATAGATTTTTCGTAAAGAATGATAGTTAATACTAAAATATTCAAATGCAAACAAAAATTTGTGTTCATTTAAATAAATTTCTTCGCAATCTCTGTTTGCACCCAAAACTCATGTTTCATGCGTTTGTTTCCTCATTTTTTCAAAAAAAAACTCGAAGAGATTTTTTGTAAAAAATGATAGTTAATACTAAATTAATCAAATGCAAACCAAAATTTGTGTTCAATTAAAATTATTTCTCCACAATCTTTGTTTGCACCGAAAACTCATGTTTCATGTGTTTTTATGCTCGTTTTATTTAAAAAAATACGGATAGATTTTTCATAAAGAATGATAGTTAATACAAAATTATTCAAATGCAAACCAAAATTTGTGCTCATTTTAAAATATTTCACCAGAATCATTGTTTGCACCGAAAACTCATGTTTCATGCGTTTTCATGCTCGTTTCATTCAATATAAATACGGATAGTTTCTCGTAAAGAATGATAGTTAATATAAAATTATTCAAATGCAAACCAAAATTTGGGTTCATTTAAAAACATTTATCCACAATCTTTGGTTGCACCGAAAACTCATATTTCATGCGTTTTTATGCTCGTTTCATTCAAAAAATACTCTGATAGATTTTTCGTAAGGAATGATAGTTAATACTAAATTATTCAAATGCAAACCAAAATTTGTGTTCATTTAAAAATATTTCTCCACAATCTTTGTTTGCACCGAAAACTCATGTTTCATGCGTTTTCATGCTCGTTTCATTCAATATAAATACGGATAGTTTCTCGTAAAGAATGGTAGTTAATATAAAATTATTCCAATGCAAACCAAAATTTGGGTTCATTTAAAAACATTTATCCGCAATCTTTGGTTGCACCGAAAACTCATGTTTCATGCGTTTTTATGCCCGTTTCATTCAAAAAAAACACGGATATATTTTTCGTAAAGAATGATAGTTAATACTAAATGATTCAAATGCAAACCAAAATTTGTGTTCATTTAAAAATATTACTCCACAATCTTTGTTTCCACCGAAAACTCATGGTTCATGTATTTTTATGCTCGTTTCATTTAAAAAAAATACCGATAGATTTTTCATAGAGAATGATAGTTAATACAAAATTATTCAAATGCAAACCCAAATTCATATTTCTCCACAATCTTTGTTCGCACTGAAAACTCATGTTACATGCGTTTTTATTCTCGTTTCATTTAAAAAAAACACGGATAGATTTTTCATAAAGAATGATAGTTAATACAAAATTATTCAAATGCAAACCAATATCTGTGTTCATTTTAAAATATTTCTCAACAATCTTTGTTTTCACCCAAAACTAATGTTTCATGCGTTTTTATGCTCGTTTCATTAAAAAAACACGGATAGATTTTTCGTAAAGAATAATAGTTAATACTAAATTATTAAAATGCAAACCAAAATTTTTGTTCATTTAAAAATATTTCTCCACAATCTCTGTTTGCACCGAGAACTCCTGTTTCATGCGGTTTTATGCTCGTTTCATTTAAAAAAAAAACATGGATAGATTTTCGTAAAGAATCATAGTTAATAGAAAATTATTCAAATGCAAACCAATATTTGTGTTTATTTTAAATTATTTCTCAACAATCTTTATTTGCACCGAATACTCTTGTTTCATGCGTTTTTATGCTCGTTTTATTCAAAAAAAAAACACGGTTAGATTTTTCGTAAGGAATGATAGTTAATACAAAAATATTCACATGCAAACTAAAATTTGTGTTCATTTAAAAATATTTCTTCGCAATCTTTGTTTACATCGAAAACTCATGTTTCATGCATTTTTATGCCCGTTTGATTCAAAAAAAACACGGATAGATTTTTCGTAAACATTGATAGTTAATACTAAATTATTCAAATGCAAACCAAAATTTGTGATCATTTAAAAATATTTCTCAACAATCTTTGTTTACACCAAAAACTCTTGTTTCATGCGTTTTAATGCTCATTTCATTCAAAAAACATACGGATAGATTTTTCATAAAGAATGGTAGTTAATACTAAATTATTCAAATGCACACGAAAATTTGGGTTCATTTAAAAATATTTCTCCACAATCTTTGTTTGCGCCGAAAACTCATGTTTCAGGCATTTTTATGCTCATTTTATTCAAAAAATACTCCGATAGATTTTTCGTAAAGAATGATAGTTATACTAAAATATTCAAATGCAAACCAAAATTTGTGTTTATTTTAAAATATTTCTCCACAATCTCTGTTTGCGCAGAAAACTCATGTTTCATGTGTTTTTACGCTCGATTCTTTCAAAAAAAACACAGATAGATTTTTCGTAAAGAGTGATAGTTAATACAAACTTATTCAAATGCAAACCAATATTTGTATTCATATTAAAATATTTCTCCACAATCTTTGCTTGCACCGAAAACTCATGTTTCATGCGTTTTTATGCTCGTTTCATTCAAACAAAAATACGGTTTGATTTTTTGAAAAGAATGATAATTAATACAAAAATATTCAAATGCAAACCAAAATTTGTGTTCAGTTAAATATATTTCTCCACAATCTTTGTTTGCACCGAAAACTCATATTTCATGTGTTTTTATGCTCGTTTCATTTAAAAAAAATACGGATAGATTTTTCATAAAGAATGATAGTTAATACTAAATTATTCAAATGCAAACCAAAATTTGTGTTCATTTTAAAATATTTCTCCACAATCTTTGTTTGCACCGAAAACTCATGTTTCATGCATTTTCATGCTCGTTTCATTCAAAATAAATACGGATAGTTTCTCGTAAAGAATGGTAGTTAATATAAAATTATTCAAATGCAAACCAAAATTTGGGTTCATTTAAAAATATTTCTCCACAATCTTTGGTTGCATCGAAAACTCATGTTTCATGCGTTTTTATGCTCGTTTCATTCAAAAAAACACGGATAGATTTTTCGTAAAAAATGATAGTTAATACCAAATTATTCAAATGCAAACCAAAATTGGCTTCATTTAAAAATATTTCTCCACAATCTCTGTTTGCACCGAAAACTCTTGTCTCGTGCGTTTTTTTGCTCGTTTCATTCAAAAAAAAGACGGATAGATTTCTCGTAAAGAATGATAGTTAATACAACATTATTCAAATACAAACCAATATTTGTGTTCATTTTAAAATATTTCTCCGCAATCTTTGTTTGCATCGAAAACTCTTGTTTCATGTGTTTTTATGCTCGTTTCATTAAAAAAAAAAAGACACGGTCAGATTTTTCGTAAATAATTATAGTTAATACAAAAGTATTCAAATGCAAACTAAAATTTGTGTTCGTTTAAGAATATTTCTCGAAAATCTTTGTTTGCGTCGAAAACTCATGTTTCATGCGTTTTTATGCTCGTTTTGTTAAAAAAAAACACGGATTGATTTTTCGTAAAGAATGATAGTTAATACAAAATTATTCAAATGCAAACCAAAATTTGTGTTCATTTAAAAATATTTCTCCACAATCAGTATTTTCACCGAAAACTCATGTTTCATGCGTTTTTATGCTCGTTTCATTCAAAATAAATACAGATTGCTTTTCGTATAGAATGGTAGTTAATACAAAATTATTGAAATGCAAACCAAAATTTGGGTTAATTTAAAAATATTTCTCCACAATCTTTGG
Source organism: Juncus inflexus (assembly GCA_024447665.1). Taxonomy (NCBI): domain Eukaryota; kingdom Viridiplantae; phylum Streptophyta; class Magnoliopsida; order Poales; family Juncaceae; genus Juncus; species Juncus inflexus. The sequence continues at coordinate 8,645,159 of JAJHPC010000020.1, read as the reverse complement.
TTGCACCGAAAACCCATGTTTCATGCGTTTTTATGCTCGTTTCATTCAAAAAATACTCGGATAAATATTTTGTAAAGAATGATAGTTAATACTAAATTATTCAAATGCAAACCAAAATTTGTGTTCATTTAAAAATATTTATCCACAATATCTGTTTGCACCAAAAACTCCAGTTTCGTGCGTTTTTATGCTCGTTTGATTCAAAAAAAACACGAATAGATTTTTCATAAAAAATGATAGTTAATACTAAGTTATTGAAATGCAAACCAAAATTTGTGCTCATTTAAAAATATTTCTCCACAATCTTTGTTTGCACCGAAAACTCATGTTTCATGCATTTTTATGTTCGTTTGATTCACAAAAAACTCGGATAGATTTTTCGTAAAGAATGATAGTTAATACTAAATTATTCAAATGCAAACCAAAATTTGGCCTCATTTAAAAATATTTCTCCACAATCTCTGTTTGCACCCAACTCTTGTTTCATGCGTTTTTATGCTCGTTTCATTTAAAAAAAAACACGGATAGATTTTTCGTAAAGAATGATAGTTAATACTAAATTATTCAAACGCAAACCAATATTTGTGTTCATTTTAAAATATTTCCCAACAATCTTTGTTTGCACCGAAAACTCTTGTTTCATGCGTTTTTACGCTCGTTTTATTCAAAAAAAACACGGTTAGATTTTTCGTAAGGAATGATAGTTAATACAAAAATATTCAAATGCAAACTAAAATTTGTGTTCATTTAAAAATATTTCTCCACACTCTTTGTTTGCATCGCTAACTCATGTTTCATGCATTTTTATGCCCGTTCGATTCAAAAAAAACACGGATAGATTTCTCGTAAAGAACGATAGTTAATACTAAATTATTCAAATGCAAACCAAAATTTGTGATCATTTAAAAATATTTCTCAACAATCTTTGTTTACACCAAAAACTCTTGTTTCATGCGTTTTAATGCTCATTTCATTCAAAAAATATACGGATAGATTTTTGATAAAGAATGGTAGTTAATACTAAATTATTCAAATGCAAACCAAAATTTGGGTTCATTTAAAAATATTTCTCCACAATCTTTGTTTGCGCCGAAAACTCATGTTTCAGGCATTTTTATGCTCATTTCATTCAAAAAATACTCCGATAGATTTTTCGTAAAGAATGATAGTTAATACTAAAATTATTCAAATGCAAACCAAAATTTGACCTCATTTAAAAATATTCCTCCATAATCTCTGTTTGCACCCAACTCATGTTTCATGCGTTTTTATGCTCGTTTCATTTAAAAAAAAACACGGATAGATTTTTCGTAAAGAATGATAGTTAATAAAAAATTATTCAAATGCAAACCAATATTTGTGTTCATTTTAAAATATTTCTCAACAATCTTTGTTTGCACCGAAAACTCTTGTTTCATGCGTTTTTACGGTCGTTTTATTCAAAAAAAAACACGGTTAGATTTTTCGTAAGGAATGATAGTTAATACAAAAATATTCAAATGCAAACTAAAATTTGTGTTCATTTAAAAATATTTCTCCACGATCTTTGTTTGCATCGAAAACTCATGTTTCATGCATTTTTATGCCCGTTTGATTCAAAAAAAACACGGATAGATTTTTCGTAAAGAATGATAGTTAATACTAAATTATTCAAATGCAAACCAAAATTTGTGATCATTTAAAAATATTTCTCAACAATCTTTGTTTACACCAAAAACTCTTGTTTCATGCGTTTTAATGCTCATTTCATTCAAAAAACATACAGATAGATTTTTCGTAAAGAATGGTAGTTAACACTAAATTATTCAAATGCAAACCAAAATTTGGGTTCATTTAAAAATATTTCTCCACAATCTTTGTTTCCGCCGAAAACTCATGTTTCAGGCATTTTTATGCTCATTTCATTCAAAAAATACTCCGATAGATTTTTCGTAAAGAATGATAGTTATACTAAAATATTCAAATGCAAACCAAAATTTGTGTTTATTTTAAAATATTTCTCCACAATCTCTGTTTGCACAGAAAACTCATGTTTCATGTGTTTTTACGCTCGATTCTTTCAAAAAAAACACAGATAGATTTTTCGTAAAGAGTGATAGTTAATACAAACTTATTCAAATGCAAACCAATATTTGTATTCATATTAAAATATTTCTCCACAATCTTTGCTTGCACCGAAAACTCATGTTTCATGCGTTTTTATGCTCGTTTCATTCAAACAAAAATACGGTTTGATTTTTTGAAAAGAATGATAATTAATACAAAAATATTCAAATGCAAACCAAAATTTGTGTTCATTTAAATATATTTCTCCACAATCTTTGTTTGCACCGAAAACTCATATTTCATGTGTTTTTATGCTCGTTTCATTTAAAAAAAATACGGATAGATTTTTCATAAAGAATGATAGTTAATACTAAATTATTCAAATGCAAACCAAAATTTGTGTTCATTTTAAAATATTTCTCCACAATCTTTGTTTGCACCGAAAACTCATGTTTCATGCATTTTCATGCTCGTTTCATTCAAAATAAATACGGATAGTTTCTCGTAAAGAATGGTAGTTAATATAAAATTATTCAAATGCAAACCAAAATTTGGGTTCATTTAAAAATATTTCTCCACAATCTTTGGTTGCATCGAAAACTCATGTTTCGTGCGTTTTTATGCTCGTTTCATTCAAAAAAACACGGATAGATTTTTCGTAAAAAATGATAGTTAATACCAAATTATTCAAATGCAAACCAAAATTGGCTTCATTTAAAAATATTTCTCCACAATCTCTGTTTGCACCGAAAACTCTTGTCTCGTGCGTTTTTTTGCTCGTTTCATTCAAAAAAAAGACGGATAGATTTCTCGTAAAGAATGATAGTTAATACAACATTATTCAAATACAAACCAATATTTGTGTTCATTTTAAAATATTTCTCCGCAATCTTTGTTTGCATCGAAAACTCTTGTTTCATGTGTTTTTATGCTCGTTTCATTAAAAAAAAAAGACACGGTCAGATTTTTCGTAAATAATTATAGTTAATACAAAAGTATTCAAATGCAAACTAAAATTTGTGTTCGTTTAAGAATATTTCTCGAAAATCTTTGTTTGCGTCGAAAACTCATGTTTCATGCGTTTTTATGCTCGTTTTGTTAAAAAAAAACACGGATTGATTTTTCGTAAAGAATGATAGTTAATACAAAATTATTCAAATGCAAACCAAAATTTGTGTTCATTTAAAAATATTTCTCCACAATCAGTATTTTCACCGAAAACTCATGTTTCATGCGTTTTTATGCTCGTTTCATTCAAAATAAATACAGATTGCTTTTCGTAAAGAATGGTAGTTAATACAAAATTATTGAAATGCAAACCAAAATTTGGGTTAATTTAAAAATATTTCTCCACAATCTTTGGTTGCACCGAAAACCCATGTTTCATGCGTTTTTATGCTCGTTTCATTCAAAAAATACTCGGATAAATATTTTGTAAAGAATGATAGTTAATACTAAATTATTCAAATGCAAACCAAAATTTGTGTTCATTTAAAAATATTTATCCACAATATCTGTTTGCACCAAAAACTCCAGTTTCGTGCGTTTTTATGCTCGTTTGATTCAAAAAAAACACGAATAGATTTTTCATAAAAAATGATAGTTAATACTAAGTTATTGAAATGCAAACCAAAATTTGTGCTCATTTAAAAATATTTCTCCACAATCTTTGTTTGCACCGAAAACTCATGTTTCATGCATTTTTATGTTCGTTTGATTCACAAAAAACTCGGATAGATTTTTCGTAAAGAATGATAGTTAATACTAAATTATTCAAATGCAAACCAAAATTTGGCCTCATTTAAAAATATTTCTCCACAATCTCTGTTTGCACCCAACTCTTGTTTCATGCGTTTTTATGCTCGTTTCATTTAAAAAAAAACACGGATAGATTTTTCGTAAAGAATGATAGTTAATACTAAATTATTCAAACGCAAACCAATATTTGTGTTCATTTTAAAATATTTCTCAACAATCTTTGTTTGCACCGAAAACTCTTGTTTCATGCGTTTTTACGCTCGTTTTATTCAAAAAAAACACGGTTAGATTTTTCGTAAGGAATGATAGTTAATACAAAAATATTCAAATGCAAACTAAAATTTGTGTTCATTTAAAAATATTTCTCCACACTCTTTGTTTGCATCGCTAACTCATGTTTCATGCATTTTTATGCCCGTTCGATTCAAAAAAAACACGGATAGATTTCTCGTAAAGAATGATAGTTAATACTAAATTATTCAAATGCAAACCAAAATTTGTGATCATTTAAAAATATTTCTCAACAATCTTTGTTTACACCAAAAACTCTTGTTTCATGCGTTTTAATGCTCATTTCATTCAAAAAATATACGGATAGATTTTTGATAAAGAATGGTAGTTAATACTAAATTATTCAAATGCAAACCAAAATTTGGGTTCATTTAAAAATATTTCTCCACAATCTTTGTTTGCGCCGAAAACTCATGTTTCAGGCATTTTTATGCTCATTTCATTCAAAAAATACTCCGATAGATTTTTCGTAAAGAATGATAGTTAATACTAAAATTATTCAAATGCAAACCAAAATTTGACCTCATTTAAAAATATTCCTCCATAATCTCTGTTTGCACCCAACTCATGTTTCATGCGTTTTTATGCTCGTTTCATTTAAAAAAAAACACGGATAGATTTTTCGTAAAGAATGATAGTTAATAAAAAACTATTCAAATGCAAACCAATATTTGTGTTCATTTTAAAATATTTCTCAACAATCTTTGTTTGCACCGAAAACTCTTGTTTCATGCGTTTTTTACGGTCGTTTTATTCAAAAAAAAACACGGTTAGATTTTTCGTAAGGAATGATAGTTAATACAAAAATATTCAAATGCAAACTAAAATTTGTGTTCATTTAAAAATATTTCTCCACGATCTTTGTTTGCATCGAAAACTCATGTTTCATGCATTTTTATGCCCGTTTGATTCAAAAAAAACACGGATAGATTTTTCGTAAAGAATGATAGTTAATACTAAATTATTCAAATGCAAACCAAAATTTGTGATCATTTAAAAATATTTCTCAACAATCTTTGTTTACACCAAAAACTCTTGTTTCATGCGTTTTAATGCTCATTTCATTCAAAAAACATACAGATAGATTTTTCGTAAAGAATGGTAGTTAATACTAAATTATTCAAATGCAAACCAAAATTTGGGTTCATTTCAAAATATTTCTCCACAATCTTTGTTTCCGCCGAAAACTCATGTTTCAGGCATTTTTATGCTCATTTCATTCAAAAAATACTCCGAAAGATTTTTCGTAAAGAATGATAGTTAATACTAAAATATTCAAATGCAAACCAAAATTTGTGTTTATTTTAAAATATTTCTCCACAATCTCTGTTTGCACCCAACTCTTGTTTCATACATTTTTATGCTCGCTTCATTTAAGAAAAACGTGGATAGATATTTCGTAAAGAGTGATAGTTAATACAAACTTATTCAAATGCAAACGAATATTTGTATTCATATTAAAATATTTCTCCACAATCTTTGTTTGCAACGAAAACTCGTGTTTCATGTGTTTTTATGCTCGTTTCATTCAAAAAAAAATACGGTTTGATTTTTCGAAAAGAATGATAGTTAATATAAAAATATTCAAATGCAAACCAAAATTTGTGTTCATTTAAATATATTTCTCCACAATCTTTTTTTGCACCGAAAACTCATATTTCTTGTGTTTTTGTGCTCGTTTCATTCAAAAAACACACTGATAGATTTTTCGTAAAGAACGAAAGTTACTACAAAAATATCCAAATGCAAATCAATATTTATGTTCATTTTAAAATATTTCTCCACAATCTTTGTTTGCACCGAAAACTCATGTTTCATGCGTTTTTTTGCTCTTTTTATTAAAAAAATGATAGATTTTTCGTAAAGAATGATAGTTAATACTAAATTATTCAAATGCAAACCAAAATTTGTGTTCATTTAAATATATTTCTTCGCAATCTCTGTTTGCACCCAAAACTCATGTTTCATGCGTTTGTTTCCTCGTTTTATTAAAAAAAAACTCGAATAGATTTTTTGTAAAAAATGATAGTTAATACTAAATTATTCAAATGTAAACCAAAATTTGTGTTCAATTAAAAATATTTCTCCACAATCTTTGTTTGCACCGAAAACTCATGTTTCATGTGTTTTTATGCTCGTTTCATTTAAAAAAAATACGGATAGATTTTTCATAAAGAATGATAGTTAATACAAAATTATTCAAATGCAAACCAAAATTTGTGTTCATTTTAAAATATTTCTCCACAATCATTGTTTGCACCGAAAACTCATGTTTCATGCGTTTTCATGCTCGTTTCATTCAATATAAATACGGATAGTTTCTCGTAAAGAATGGTAGTTAATATAAAATTATTCAAATGGAAACAAAAATTTGGGTTCATTTAAAAACATTTATCCACAATCTTTGGTTGCACCGAAAACTCATGATTCATGCGTTTTTATGCTCGTTTCATTCAAAAAATACTCGGATAGATTTTTCGTAAGGAATGATAGTTAATACTAAATTATTCAAATGCAAACAAAAATTTGTGTTCATTTAAAAATATTTCACCACAATCTTTGTTTGCACCGAAAACTCATGTTTCATGTGTTTTTATGCTCGTTTCATTTATAAAAAATATGGATAGATTTTTCATAAAGAATGATAGTTAATACAAAATTATTCAAATGCGAATCAATATTTGTGTTTATTTTAAAATATTTCTCCACAATCTTTGTTGGCACCGAAAACTCATGTTTTATGCGTTTTTATGCTCGTTTCATTTAAAAAAAAACACGGATAGATTTTTCATAAAGAATGATAGTTAATACAAAATTATTCAAATGCAAACCAATATTTGTGTTCATTTTAAAATATTTCTCAACAATCTTTGTTTGAACCGAAAACTCTTGTTTCGTTCGTTTTTATGCTCGTTTTATTAAAAAAAAAACACGGTTAGATTTTTCGTAAGGAATGATAGTTAATAAAAAAATATTCAAATGGAAACTAAAATTTGTGTTCAGTTAAATATATTTCTCCACAATCTTTGTTTGTATCGAAAACTCATGTTTCATGCATTTTAATGCCCGTTTCATTCAAAATAAACACGGATTGATTTTTCGTAAAGAATGATAGTTAATACTAAATTATTCAAATGCAAACCAAAATTTGTGTTCATTTAAAAATATTTGTCAACAATCTTTGTTTGCACCGAAAACTCATGTTTCATGCGTTTTAATGCTTATTTCATTCAAAAAATATACGGATATATTTTTCATAAAGAATGGTAGTTAATACTAAATTCTTTCAATGCAAACCAAAATTTGGGTTCATTTAAAAATATTTCTCGACAATCTTTGTTTCCGCCGAAAACTCATGTTTCATGCGTTTTTATGCTCATTTCATTCAAAAAATACTCGGATAGATTTTTCGTAAAGAATGATAGTTAATACTAAATTATTCAAATGCAAACCAAAATTTCTGTTCATTTAAAAATATTTCTCCGCAATGTGTGTTTGCACCGAAAACTCATGTTTCATGTGTTTTTACGCTCGATTCTTTCAAAAAAAACACAGATAGATTTTTCGTAAAGAGTGATAGTTAATACAAACTTATTCAAATGCAAACCAATATTTGTATTCATATTAAAATATTTCTCCACAATCTTTGTTTGCACCGAAAACTCATGTTTCATGCGTTTTTATGCTCGTTTCATTAAAAAAAAAATACGGTTTGATTTTTTGAAAAGAATGATAATTAATACAAAAATATTCAAATGCAAACCAAAATTTGTGTTCATTTAAATATATTTCTCCACAATCTTTGTTTGCACCGAAAACTCATATTTCATGTGTTTTTATGCTCGTTTCATTTAAAAAAAAATACGGATAGATTTTTCATAAAGAATGATAGTTAATACTAAATTATTCAAATGCAAACCAAAATTTGTGTTCATTTTAAAATATTTCTCCACAATCTTTGTTTGCACCGAAAACTCATGTTTCATGCATTTTCATGCTCGTTTCATTCAAAATAAATACGGATAGTTTCTCGTAAAGAATGGTAGTTAATATAAAATTATTCAAATGCAAACCAAAATTTGGGTTCATTTAAAAATATTTCTCCACAATCTTTGGTTGCATCGAAAACTCATGTTTCATGCGTTTTTATGCTCGTTTCATTCAAAAAATACTCGGATAGATTTTTCGTAAGGAATGATAGTTAATACTAAATTATTCAAATGCAAACCAAAATTTGTGTTCATTTAAAAATATTTCTCCACAATCTTTGTTTGCACCGAAAACTCATGTTTCATGTGTTTTTATGCTCGTTTCATTTATAAAAAATACAGATAGATTTTTCATAAAGAATGATAGTTAATACAAAATTATTGAAATGCGAATCAATACTTGTGTTTATTTTAAAATATTTCTCCACAATCTTTGTTTACATCGAAAACTCATGTTTCATGCATTTTTAAGCTCGTTTCATTAAAAAAAACACGGATAGATTTTTCGTAAAAAATGATAGTTAATACTAAATTATTCAAATGCACACCAAAATTTGGGTACATATAAAAATATTTCTGCATAATTTTTGTTTGCATCAAAAACTCATGTTTCATGCGTTTTTATGCTCGTTTCATTCAAAAGAACTCGGATATATTTTTTTTAAAGAATGATAGTTAATACGGTATGAGAATCATGGGTAGCCAACAATGACATTAGAGATGTTTTCCATTAAAATGGATATACATTATCTCCAAATTGCAAGAAAGCCCCTCCTCCTTACATTATCCCTGTATTGCAAAAGCTCTATAGAAAAAATAAATGGGTCCTGACCTGAGCCCACCGCAAAAGTCCAGCCATTAACATAAAATCTCGGATTTGTATTTGGATTTAAATTAAGGGCTATAATTTGGAATGGATCAAACTTGATACTATCTCCAATTCAATGGATGAAGTACTCCAATTATATACGAGGTTGAATGGGGAAGATTCTCCGAGGGTTAAGAGGTTGTACCTAAATAAAAACAAATGGACATTAGTAGCCGCTGCAGTGTTGGTTTCTCTTTTAGATACCGGGTTGAAATATGATGTTATTAGGGATATTATTTATTAACATCATACTATCACGTCAAGGCAATTAATTATGTAATGTATGGTATATGTGGTATGGATTTTTTTTCAACTCTTTATGTTGTCAATTTTATTATGTATATTTAGTTCAATTTTGTTATCCATATTTAAGTTGATTTATCACAACTTTTAATATGGCAAATGTTCTGTAACAATTTTATCTAGGTAATATGTTGTGTTTCATTTTACATTAAAATGATGAGTTCCATCATGTATAAAGCTGATTACTCATTTAATTTTCTTCATTATAGTAACAAATGTCACTGTTGAGTCGAAGCGAAGCGAGGGTCACATCTAGTACTATGTTCATAATGTTATGATTTATATTATATCACTGTCTATATTGTCATGTCTATATTGTTAAGATATGTGTTTTCGCCATAAATTTGCATAATATTTTCAACTATATTTTTTCTAAACAATTTCATAATGGAAATAGAAAAATAATAATTCAAAAAACCGCAGCGTTAGCGCGGGTATTATCCTAGTATGTTTTGAAAGGCAAATTTGATATTTGCATTTTGTTGGAAAGACAAATATGAAAAATTGAAGTTTTGGAAGGGTAAGCATGAAATTCTCCCTTAAAATTTGTGAGATGAGATATGGGATAATTTCATATATACTATTACAAAAACTCAAAATATCATATTTGCCATTACAAAAACTTAAATATCATATTTGCCATTGTAAAAAGTTAAAAATAACATATATGCCATTACAATAACCTGAAATATCATATTTACCATTACAAAAAATTAATATATCATATTTGCCATTAAATTTACTCAAAACTTAACCCCATCCATTTTTTCCGTTAAAATTAACGGTCCAATCTTATAATTGTCATTATACCCCTAAATTTATTTTCATGAATTAAATTTCATATTAAACATCTCTTTCTCTCTCTATCATGATTTAGATTCGTATATAACAAAAAAATCTTTCTTTTAGTTTGAAGTCAAAAGAATTTAATATGAGAAAAATGAATTGATTATTTTTTTTGAATAATTTTTTCTCTCGAGTCAAATTATTTTAACTTACAAATTAAAGTGAAGATTTTTTTTGTTTATATACAAGTTTTCATCATGAAGAGAGTGAGAGATATCATCAAATCAAATGAATATTTAATATGAAACCTAATTCATTAACTAAATTTAGGGGTATAATGATAATTATAAGATTGGATCGTTAATTTTAACGGAAAAATGGATAGTAATAAGTTTTGAGTAAATTTAATAGCAAATATGATATATTAAGTTTTTGTAAAGTCAAATATGATGTTTCATGTTTTTGTAAAGGCAGATATGATAATTTTAAGTTTTTACAATAACAAATATGATATTTAAGTTTTTGTAACGGCAAATATGATATTTCGAGTTTTTATAATTGCATACATGAAATTATCCCACGAGATATTGGATCTGAATTTTGACCCGGAATGATTAAAGAGGAATCCACTCATTAGGTTCAGTTTGGCGGGATTCAGAATTGGGCTAGGGCTAGGTTAGGCGCGAAATTATTCCGACTAGCAATGCTAAATTGGTTTGGTTTGGCGGGATTCACAAGTCTAGTCTAGCTAGCTGGAGAGAGAGAGAGAGGGATATTCATTGATGGAAATGGAAAAGACGAGCTTGTTGGAGGAGCAGGACGATCTGGAGATAATCTCCATCGGAGTACTGTACCGTGGTCACTGGCAGAAGAAGTACTGGAGCTCATCCCGGGTACGGATCTTCTCTATCTCTCTCACATGCACGCACAGCACGCTCGTTCTCAAAACAAAAAGCACGAGATTTCATCTCATTACGATTCTTAGCAACATCTGTTCGTTCCAACCGCAACCTATTTCTTTTCCGATTGTCTTTTGCCAACATTTTTTAGACCAGCAATTCAGTAATTTGTTGGAAATTGCACAAACTGTAACTCAAATCGGGGGAGTTTGAAGTTCCCTGGTACTACACTTGAGATCTAAATTAGTCCTTTCTTTTTCTGTGTCCAATTGGACTTGAATTACAGTTTACATTATTGTTGCAGTGCGTCCTAGTTTGATTAAGTAACAAACAGTTGATAATATTTAATGCAGGCAAAGGATCGATACCCTTATCCTGTTGGTTATCATGCATTGCGTATTCATGCTGGATATAGATGCAAGATGGAAATTGGTGAAGGTCTAAGAGGCCCTTTATTCATGGTGAGTCTGCTTTTGATTTGGTTGTTTAGTGTTTAATTGATGCACATAACACACGAATCAAAGCCCAACTGCCCTTTTCACACAAAAAAATAAAATAAAATGAAGCCCCCATTTACCAGAAGGACCAGGTGTTGATATCCATGATTTGATTTTACTTTTATTATTTTAATCATTTATTATAAAGAATTTCTATAGTAAAATCATTTAGATTCATTTTTTGTATGTCTTGACAATGTGCAGGTTGGACCTATTGATGGAGATGCGTGCGTTGGTTTGACGCCTGACCTTGCTTGGGAGAGCTTCCACAAGAAAAATAGACCTGAATTTAAAAATTGGCAAGGCAGAAGAAGGTTTTCCTCCAAAATGGATGGTACAGAGGCAAGTAAACTATCATTTTTTTAGAAAAAGAAAATATCAAACTTGAATATATAAACATTTACTGTCGCAGACTCTTGGAGTAAGTATAGAATTGCTTGATTATTACTTTTGCAGCTTTTTGGGTTCAAAAACAAAGTCGTTCAGAGATTGCTTCGCCAGCTCGTCGTAGCTTCAAGTCAATCGCCACAAACACAAATCTCTTCATCTGGACTCGAGCCCAACGAAACTTTGCAAGAATATCACAATATTGGAAAAACTCGTCCTCCAAACGAAATGGTCGGCTCAAGGAAAAGAAGTGTAAATCACAAGGAGAAACAAAGAAAATCTAAGAAGCACCATGAGTTCTCAGTTGTTGGTGAGGAGGGCCCTAGTGGTACTGGTACCACCGTAAAGGAGAGCGTAGATATGCCTGCTGACTCGCAAAAAGGTGATCTTTTATCTAGTTTCAACAAAACAATTCCACAAATTAAATTCCATAAAGATTTCTTTTGTTCCATTCATAATTTTCTATTGATGCTAAAAGTTATGCATGGGACAATAATTCAGAAAAAAGAGGACATAAAGAATCAGCGCTGGCCGAAGGGAATGATGAATTGAAATTGAAACACGCAGTTTCTGAGGAGAACTGCTCAGTTTTGCCTTTTGAACCAGAAAATCAACTGGTAAGGATTTTCCCAAGTGGAATTTCATGCATCTATTAATTTTATTAGTGATTTGAAGATGATAATATCTTCCTTTATTTACATTTCAGAAGGGCTTCTCCGAGAATGAAAGTGATGATTTCTTGAAGGTCGTTCCTGACAGCCCTCTCTCAACCAATGAAGTAGTGAAAGATCCAATGAATGAAGTAGTGGAAGATTCAGAGATGTCTATCTCAATAAATGAAGTAGTAGAACATTCAGAGATGTCTAGCGCAATAAATGAACTAGTGGAAGATTCAGAGATATCTAGCTCAATAAATGTAGTGAGAGATTCGCAGCCATCCAGTTCAGAAAATGAAGTAGTGAGAGATTCGCAGCCATCCAGTTCGGAAAATGAAGTAGTGGGAGATTCACAGCCGTCCAGCGCAATAAACAAAGTAGTGGGAGATTCACAGCCGTCAAGTGCAATAAACGAAATAGTAGAAGATTCAGAGATGTCCAGCTCATCAGATTTCAGCTCGCAAAGGACGGATCAGGATTTGACCAGGTCAATGATGGAGTGTCTACTTCCGCAAGCCGTTCCTCTTCTTCCCAAGAGGAACAGAAGACGTACTAGAAAAACAATCAAGAGCAAACACACAGAGAATATTTCTTTTCCTTGTTATCAAAATGCTCAACCGATTGAAGATGGTTTTGCAGGTAAAAATTTAATGGTTGTTTAGTTGCATTTGGTCAGACTTTATTTGATTCAGAAGATTGGAAAATAATTTCTCGGTTTTCGATGCCTTACTAGTCCGTTTGGCTTGGTATTAGTATGCCTAGCTTATGGACTGAACCAAAAACATTTCTGTTATTTATTCCTTTTTTTTGTGGTAGAAATGGGAATCATCAAAGTTCTCCTTTGTTTGTTCTTAAATTTATTGCATGAATATATTGGGGGTGCAAATCATGGTGATACACTATTAATCAAATGAAGAAAGCAAACATATTGGCAAGAGTGATTTTGCAAATGCGCACAAATTATTAATTCATTATTCTAACTTTTTCAGCTGCCCAGCTCAAAAATGAAGCAATGAATCAAGAACCAAATGAGAAAACAAACATAGAAGAGGTCACATGTGTAATTGCGGATAGTTTTGAGGATAATTTAGATCAGAAAATTGAGTCCCCAACATTATGTGTAATGGCAGATAGTTTTGAGGGTAATTCAAATCAGAAAATAATTGAATCCCGAATAGCTAGTCCTGTCACGAAAGAAGGGGCTAATATGCAAAATGACCAGGGGGAGTTAAGTGACTCTTTCTTAGCGGGCTTGGAAGAAGAAATTCGTGCAATTGAGAATGAGGCAATGCTGAAGAAAACGAGCATGCATCGTGAAACTTTAATGGATCCTTCTGGAGATTCTGAACTTCCAAAAGGCAATTTGTTTGAACACCCTGAACCCGTTCTATCTCTTGCCATAAGCTCAAAGGATAATAATTGCTTAGAGATCTGCGTTTTATGTGGTGAGTTCAATGCATGTGAAAGGTACCTTTACATTTACAATTTGGTTGAGGGAGAACCCAGTTTTGTTGGTCACACCGCAATGTTCGTTAAATCTGCGACGGAAGCCCCTTCTAATGAAAACGTAAGCTTTCTATTCTAGATTAAAACTTTATTCTTTAAGAAATAATTGAATGAAAGGAATACTCGGTTTCAATAACTCTGTGCATCTTTATGTGTCTTTGTGTGTATACAGTTAGCACTTAAAAGAGGTGGGTTGCAGTATATATCAGAGGGACGATTACTACTTATTCTGAGTATTAAGATGCCTTATTGCAGGTTAGTTAGTTTTGAGCTTGATTTAATTGCTTGGTTTGATTCAGGATTTCATTAGGGTACATGTGTGAAAGAGCCTTAAGTTTAACATGATAACTTTTATTAATTGGGAATACTTGACAGGAAGCGATGCATCAGTTGCTCATGCTCAATTTGTAAACTGGAGAAAGCCGAAGAAAATTGCGTAAAGTTGGTACGTGTAGATCTTGGTTTTGTGGTACCAGTCACCAAATTGAAGACAAATGAAAAGGTCTCCTCTCTCTTAGTCTGCAAGCCGAATTACGTGATTGCAGTTGAAACAACGAGATTGCATGTATGGGCCATGAGCTCTACATGGAGGTGAATATATGCTCCAGCCTAAAAGGACTGTATCAGATGTTATCTTTTGGTCTTAAAACTCTTTCGTTCATAATTTGGCGGGGCTATGTTTTCTTTTGGTCTTAAACTCTTTTGTTCATAAGTTGACAGGGCTATGTTTTCTTTTGGTCTTAAACTCTTTTGTTCTTGGCAGGGCTATGCGTTCTTTTGGTCTTAACTCTTTTGTTCATAATTTGACAGGGCTGTTTCGGATGACTTTACCTTACCAACATTAGGAAACATGGCGCCTTCTAAACTGGAACTTGAACAAGTACCAGAATCTAATGCACTTGTTCTTGGCCATGATGGTTTCGGCGCCTTCTTCTTATGGTACATTATCCTTCATTTAGATACATATTTTTTTATTTTTAAACGCCAATCCTGCTAATATTTTTTATTAGTTTTTTTTACCCATTTTTCTTGCTTGCTTGTTTCTGCAGGGACATATCACAGAGGGCATTTCTTGCAAGGTTTCAGGCCCCAAACAGCAGCATTTCAAAGATGATTCCTATGAGCTGCTTCGATTTAACCAAAACTGAATTTTCTAACGGACGAAATATAAAATTAGGAGAGAATTGTTTGGCGGTTTGGCTGCTGGTTGAATGTCAAACTGATTTGAAGGTGATGAATCAAGGATGGAGACCCGCTCTTTTGGCTAAGGATAAACTCTTTATGGGCCATGATTGGGATCCAAGGTAGTTTCACTAGTAATTTTGTCTAGGCTTTTCAACTAAAGGGACACAACATTATTTATGGAACCACCTTCTTAGCTTTTTTTCCTGGCTTTTTAGGATTTCTGCTCTTGATGCTTATGCTAATGTTGGCTTTGTTGGTACGCTTGATGGTTTCTACTATAAATATGATTTTAATTATGGTAGAAGAGTTAAGTGCGTGGACTGTTTTTACTGTAAGTATCACAATTTTTCACAACTTCATTGAGCAAACTGCAAAATATTTGGAAAATGCATCTTTACTTTTTGAATTTTGAATTTTGAGTTTACATACTAGATCAAATAGTTAGCTTTCAAATTATTTGCAGTCAGTAATTATGTGTGTGTGTGTGTGGGGGTATATATGCTAATTACGTATGATTGAATCAGGTGGAAGTGTATCTTGTATTGCAGTTGATCCCAAATCAGGGGCAGTAGCAGTGGCAGGTAATGAAAACCAGGTGCTCATTTACAATGAACACGATTAAGAAGCTTCCCAACTTACCATGCCAGAAGTAAACTGAATTTTATTTCGTGACATGCATCGAAGATGTCTCCTCGCTGCTTTTTACTACATAGAATGGACCCTTGAAAATAAGCAGATGTCCTTCCTACTTTTGATAAATGTATAATTTGTGTTTTATTTGTTTTGCAGACTTTGTTCTTATAATTTGAATTTGTTGCTTTTTTATCATCTATATTGCTTGCGCAATTATGTGGATGTGCAATATTTTCCATCGATTCGATACATTAACATTATTTAAGCTAAAATGTGAGATGTATCAGTTACATTATTGTAACTACGTAAAAACTTGTCGTTTATTGTAATCATGTGTTAACAAAGATATTTATAAGTTTTCTAATTTATCAACAAAGTGTATAAGTGAATTTTGAGTTTAGGATGTCGAACACAAGGAAGCAAGGCCTTAAATACTTTAACTTCAATTCTCATCTTGAATTTAGTGTTGTGTTTTGAAAGATTGTTGTTGTTGATCTAAATAGAAAGAATTGCACAAGGGATAAAATTAAAAAAAACAATTTGCGTTTTAAAGGATAAAAGAGAAATAGTAGGGAAATAAGACAATTTGTGTAACTTGAGAATCATTAATCACAAATGATAGCTAATTAATTATGTAGTATTTATAAGCAAGGTTTAATTAATTTTTTTCCAAAAATTAATTAATAAACTCATCAACCTTCAGATCTATTAAAAACTTCTATTTTTAAGTGTTCTTATAATTGATTCAACTCTTATTTGAATAAGGATAACTTTTCCAAGTCAAATATATTCAAACAAATCTCTAAGAATCTTTATAGATATTTAATATCAAATCATCCTTCCAAATAATTTAACTTTAAAACTCATAAAAATATCTCAAGATTTAATCTCAAAAATATTATAATAAATGCAAAGTTTTCTCAAGATTTCATCATCAAAGCTACACAAAAAGTTCTTTCCCTACCCTTAAAACTACTCACTCATGTCCACAAAATAAATCATATTAAAATCCAACCAAGAAAAAGAAAAAAAAAGAAGAATTAAATCAAACCCTAAAGAAGTGAATCGTTCTCGATCTCTCCCCTCCTTGATTGATTTATCACCTTCACCTTCTAGTTCAAGCACATCTTTCTTCTCTAAAATTCTATCATCTCTCAATTCTCAAAAATTGAAGTTTTGAAGTTTTTGGACATTAATGGTGGAAGAGATGAATGAAAGATGGTGTATGTAAGAATGGATGATTGAATGGTTGTGTGTATGTATGGATGAATGGCCCTTTCTAGAGAGAAGATGGGGTCTTTTTATAGTGAAATTTACCCTAAAAAATATTTAGAATTAGGATGGTGGGACTAAACAATTTAGCTTGATCCGGATTCTGTTTTGGATAGCAATTTGGGGGGTAAATAGCACTACTTCTTCCTTTTCTATACAAATTCAGCTTGGGTGCAATTTCTGGGTAAATATAACATTTCTTCCTCTATCTCATCCATTCTAACGGATTGCACACGTGTCACTCTCTGGTTGGACTGATCAAAATCAGATTTCTTGATCCAACGGCTACGGTTTTGCCTGGCGTCTCCCCCTCAATTTCTGTTGAAACGAATCTGCCACGTGTCATGCTCCCATTGGCCTACCCTTTCCTCGTACTGATCTCGTTCTGATTTCGCAGAAAACGCGTGAAGGGTTCTCTCCGTTTCATTTCACCGGACGGTCCAGTGCCTTCGGTTTTGCGTGTTAATAAAGAAACGGAGGTGTCCAGTGTTAAAGGAAACAGAGATGAATTGCTTGGAATCTGAAGATAACGCGTAATCTTTTCACGTGTATGCCACGTGGCAATACGTGATTGGCTGAAATTCGATTCTCGTACTGACGCGTACGGATTTCGTCAGCGATGCCCCCCAGTAAAAACGCACCACGTGTTTTTCTTTTTACTGATTTTCAACTGTCTTTGCTACGTGGCACTTCACGATTCGCTGATTTCAAACCGAATCTGCCACGTGTCACACTCCGGTTGGTTGGAAGAGTTTTGACCCGGTCAAAGGTTGACTTTGACCAAATCTTGTATCACATTTTCTGGGAGTTCTAGAAGGTCTTTTTTCGCAAGGTTTGTACCATTGGATTCGTATCGTCGCGCTCTATGATTTGACACCCAGTTTGACCCCTTTTGGAAAAGTTGACTTTTGGTCAACTCGGCGATTTCCCGGTGTTGACTTTTTGTCTTTTTGTGGATTTTGTAGGTCTTGGCTTGGATAGTGGATGGATAAGGGTTGTAAGAATTTTGGAGAATTGTGTGTAGGGTTTTCGCAAAGATTTGTCGAAAATTCGGCCATCTTTGGCCCATGTTTTGCGAATCGGTCCATCATTTGGAGTTGACTTTTTGCTGAGGTCTCCAAATATCATTTTCTCGGTCTTTTTACCTGAAAAATCACACAAAAGTGTATTAAGAGTTTCACAGATAATTTTTATTAATTTTAAATAATTTTCGTACAATTTATGTGATTTATTGACGAATTTTTCATGATAAAAACCCTAAAAATGTGTATAAAAATACATATTACAATTATATGGTGGGTGTGTTTGGAGGAGAAATTTTTCAACACTTCAAATTTGATGACATGATATTCCAATATCTCAGTGTTTAAAATGCCCAAATTAGATATTATTATAACATAATCAAAGCATATACTTATTAATAAATAAACCTTCTATTATTATACAAACAGAATGCTTTTACAAGTAACAGTTCTCTTATTCATTTGTATAGAACTAGTTCTTAACAAGTGGTATGCACGAGATATTCAACGGTAAACCAACTATGCAATTCTTGTTGGGAAATCCACAGACATATAAATTACATGTATAGCGGAACCTATGGATTTAACCCGTCCTAGAATCTACTTTAAGGGAATAAAAGTACGAGATTAACTATTAAAATTTATATCTCGGATCTTCCTGATCCGCGAGATGAAGAACGGATGTAGGTTTGAACTTTTCTGACTTGCAACCTCCTCCTTCCTGAAGCTTGACTCGTGACCTCCTTGCTTCTCCTAGGGATGAAGATCGATTGCTCGCAAGTTCTCAAGATAGAGAACTTCTACTCGTATCCATGCGAACTTCAGACGTACAGAATAACCGGACTTGGCTAGACAAGTTCGGAAATACTTTCCGAAAATCTCTCAAAACTTTCTCTCTCTTTTCTATGTAATAGACGACCTCTAAAGCTTCTAAATTGTATGTCAAATAAAAGGGAGCTACTCCTTTATTTATACTAGAGAGAGGGGTGAAAGAATGACAACTTTCGTTAAGGAAACAAATCCTGGATGCTGCGTGAACAATTCCTGCTTCGAACGGACCATCGTTTCCATATAAACGATGCTTGTCCGCCAAGCAAATCAGCACATACCATATGTGTTCCGTTCGAACGCGTGAACAGTAATTCCTGTGCGTGAACAGTAATTCCATCGCAATCAAATATCCAATATTTGATTTATTCTTTCGCCCATTTATACATCACATGTATAATTGTTATTGAGGTATTTTCATCATGTACGAATGGAGTTCATTGTGTGACCGTGTATGTTCCATTTAACGCTGACAACGATCTTCTAAAGATCGTAAGTCATGAGTAACCTCTAGACAGATGTCATGACTACCCATGTTAAATGAAATGATCAACAATCATAAACCTATCTGAATAGGCATTTGCTTATTCCTTTTATTCTACAATATATGTCTTGATCACAAGGCACGGTAATATGTCACCCTTGAGTTTGATCAAAGTCTCTTTCCTGATCGAGAATTAGACTGAGTAAATACAAAATAATATTAACAACACATGTTAATCCATTTTGAGCATGGCCATGCATTTCCTTCAGTCATATTTCATCAGGAGGCCCAGAGATATCTCCCTCTTGTCGAGAGGAACAAATCCCATCTTGGTCACTCACATTCCTCGTCATGATTTAGTGCATACCTAATGATGACCTTAATAATCATCCCATTACGGTCGTAGGAACAAACACACTCTTCATATGAGAATCACTAATGAGAATATACCATGTATATTCTCATAGTGTGGTCAATCTAGCACGTGTTCTCTAACACGAACCTATATTTCAGACTTGACATCCCTATGTCCATGATCAGCAGAACATGATCATTCGGTCTGCGAATATACCAGTGTAGATATGTAGCTTCTTACTTGAAGTATGTTTATCTCTATAAACATCCCACATATCACTAGGGACAGTTTAGAATGTCATTCGTTGGTTCACAGTTTTACTATCAGAATCACTTATTTTGATGACGTGAACCCGAAGTGGCATTCATGGTTGATATAAGAAATTTACATTCACGACCCATACACACATATATATAAGAAACAATCTTTATTGAATAAATAGTAATGTCTTAATACATAATTCATTTTCTAGCACAAATACATTTGGATTAGGACACTAATCCTAGAGTTCCTAGTATAGATTTTGGAAACAATTGGTTCGCATAATTTAAATTCATTCTATAAGAAAGGAAGAGAGGCAGAATATGAGAGAATTTTTGAATTCAATACCTCAGAGCCAAAACATTAAAGAAAGCTCTCATAATAAGTGCCTCTTGCATTTATGGAAGCTTGACTCAATCTAAAAGGAAGATAAACATAATATAATACCGTTCTTTTGTCCAGGGAAGACATAGAAAATAAATAGAACAATTTGCATTATTGAATAAAAATTTGCAAGTTCTTACTATTTTTATTTGAGAAGACAAAAGATGTGTCATCGAGAGCTGCTTTTAAAAAAGATTGAACCTAAAATGGATAGAGAATTATATTATATGAACACATTAGAACTGATAGTAAACAGACAAATTGGTTTTGAAAAAAAAATATATATATATATAAATTGATTTACATTGATGAGAAAAAGTGTACATACTATTTCTTCTTCTAGAAAAAGAAATGAGGTTGATCAAGCCGTTCTCTTCTCAAATTCCTCTGGCAAGAAATAATCATGGTTAGATAAAACTTTCTTATGGATGTCACTTGAATACTACATCAGATGCAGCAAACCTCTACATTCCAAGGCCATATTTACAGCAACACTGGAACCAATTGAGGTAATTGAAAATTTAATGAGTATTGTTGCGTTGCTAAAGCACATGGACAATCCAGTAGCAGAAGAATGAGTACTTTGAATTAGTAGGAAATTAATTTGGTGAACGTGTTATCACCTCTCTACTGAGATTTCTTTGTTCATATTGTCAGATACATCAGAGAAGGAAGGAGAAATTTGAAGGACATGAAAGAAAAATAGTAGCTAACTGCGGCCTTTTTTGTCATCTGATCAAGGAGTGTTAATGATGTCATGCTCTGATGTAATAAGTAATAAATTTGTTTTGTAAACTAAAATTTTCCTTATATAAAAATGCATATTTTATTTTGTATTTAAAAAGTCAGGTAAATACTCAAGTCTGAAAATAAGGCCATAGTTTCAATCGTGTAATTGATACGTCCAATGTTTGATGTCTTGAACCATTAGGTATAACTGGTAATGTTTGACGGAAATCTCCACCTAACATAACTGTTTTACCTCCAAAAGATTTATTTCATGCAGTTTCAGCAATTGTTGATAACAAATTTTTTAGTGTTCTATCAAGTGCTTCAAAACAATTACGGTGAGTCATAGGAGCTTCATCCCAAGTTATTAGTGCACAATTTAAGATTAGTTCTTCCAAATTTGAGTGTTTTTTATATTACACGTTGATTCATTATTTACATATATTAGAATTTTAAAACATGAATGAAATGTTCTTGAATGGGGTACTAATAAAGCAGCGAAAACTATTGAGGCAACTAGTAAAACAATTTTGTTTTGAGCACGCAACATACACAAAAATATTTTTTCACTACCTCCTTGACCATATACAAAGAAAAGATCACCTTTGTTTGAATGAACAGATGACATTACTTCATTATATATTTGCTTTTGACTATTGTTTAATTTTTCATATAATAATGATGCTTCAGTGATACTTTCTGTTAAATTGAATGATAAGTCCTCGGCTATTAATCGATTTGTGATATCATGGTGTGAGAGATCGTGTGGAATTGGTAAAGAATATGTTAATAAGTCTGAGTTATTTTGAAGAAGTAATTTTTCAATATCTAGTAGTATATAATTTTTTATTTGATCATTTGATAGATGGAAATTTGATAAATTACATGTTCTTCACATTCTATGCATGATATCATCTCCCATGGTTTGCCAACAATTTTTGAATAATTCAGATGGATTTGATACTTCATAATGTAACAATATACGAACAAATAAATGATGTAATTATTGGGATGTAGCCCAAACTGATGCATCCTACATTGCATAAAGTCATTCATTATCATCTTCAAGTAGGCCTAAAGTATTACATGTTTCTTTGTATGTTTCATATACTACACCATCAATTGTTCTCAAATGTTCAAAAGAAGTAGATCCATGTGAAATATTAAGAAGCATACGTAACTAATAGATGTCACCAAATGAATTTGGAATATGATATATTCTACCTAGTTTTCTCTGCTTATTTCTAATTTTCCAGCGTTTGGTTCTCTTTAGCCATGTATAATGTTCAGAAATTTCAATATAATTTAATGTTCTTGCATATTCATCTATTTTATTCAATTCAAACCATTCCGTGAGCATTCCTTTCTTAACTGTTTCAATGTTGATAGTTTCTTCCATATTTTGAGTATCTTCAAAAATAATATTATTCAAACCAAGCATATGTATGGGTAATCTTTCAATGGTAGGCATATGACGGTGAATACTATATTGATAAGTTCTCCATATAGCTTCATGAAGTGTAATATAACGACAATCTAAATAATTTTTAATGTCATTAACTTCAATTTCATTTCCATTATTTGACGTACTTCCTGAAGTGTTATTTCTACATATAAAGGCCATTGTACGGTCAGGTCCTTTGCATATATATATTTAAAAAGATTTTATCAAGAGAGATGTATAATATCTTTCAATGTTAATATGTGCTTAATATTTGAACAATAAATTAATATTATATGAAACAACAGATCTATTGTCAAGATATACTTCATTTTTTTCGAAACTTTTGGGAAACTACTGTTTGATTTTACAGAATACGTAACAAGAATAATAAATTCGAAAAAAATGAAGCTAAGATTTATAGGAAATTCATGATGTAATAATCATTAATCACTTAAAGTATAATTTTTCAGATTTAAATGATGGATTTGAGCAATCTAAGCTAAGATTTACTAAAGAAATTGACTGAAAAACTAGTTTATTCCAAAACAACAATTTCAAAACAAAACTTGATTTAAATCAATCACAACTCTAAATTAATCACACAAAATACTAAGCTAAATATTTCAAATGATTAACAAGCCAATAAACTTCAGATTTAATAGATCAATTGATGAAAAATACTAAACTAAGCAATTTTTCCCAATTTATTCAAAAATATGTGTGTTTATGACTATTCATCAAATTCAGCAAAATTATAAGATTAATAAGCAAGATTTTATGTATACAAATCAAAAAATTTCTTCCCTATCTAGATTTACTCACACAAATTCACAAGAACAAGAATTGGACAAGAATTCTTCATGATTATTACAAAATTGAGTTCTTGTGATCTAAAATTCAAATCAAAATATTTAAACAGAATTGGACTAAACTGAGAGTTGGAAGACCAACCGATAGCTCCCTTGAGTCGATTTGAAGGTCCAATTGCCCCTTGATTCAAGCTAGAATCGACCGATTCGAATATTCCCCAGATCAGCTCCAAATTGCGTGATTTCACTCAAAAATGAAAATTAGAGCTCAAGAAACCTTGAAACTCATTAGTGGTGGTTCTAGAGGTTAAAGAAGAAGAATGGAGAGTGGTGTCTAAGTTGTGGAGAGTGGGTGAAATGAGTTGCCCTTAATGGTGAGACTTGAGGGATGTTTTATAGGTTGAAATGGACTTGAGAGTCCAATGGCCTGTTTTGAATGGAGAGGAGAGTAGGGGACAAACCGAGACTTGTGATTGGCTCAGGCGGATCAGAGGTTGTACTGGGGGTATGGACGAAATTTCGTTGAAAATGATTGAGATTTGGCCGAGTATTTGGCGGTTCAATTTTTGCCCTATTTTGGGCGGAATGCTTCAGATCCGAAATAACCAATTCTTATCGAGCACTTATTTGAAATCCGAAATTCTCACTCATTTGTTGATTATTTTTTGTGTTCTTTATATCATTGGAAAGAGGGAAGAGAGAAGAAGAGAATGGAGTTGGTTTCGCATGAAATGGAGGTGGTTTCGCATGAAATGGAGGTCTGTAGTGTGAGTTATGGACTTGAGAAGTTTCTGCTCAAATTGAGTTATTTCAGCAAAATCAGAATTCAATTTCATTGATCAGTGAGTTCAAACTCGATGTAGGAAATGGTGACCTCGAGAATACTACAGCTAGAAATTGGTTATTTTTGGGCTGACAGGAGATTTTTCGCATTTTGCGGCCAACTCTGGCCGTTCCAGCGATGGTGAATCATACGGTTGTCCTTGTCTTTTCGAGACGGGTCGAATGGTATTGAGTTTGTTCAATTCCGAGCACTTTGAAAAATATTGGTTAGGATTCATTTGATTGGAACGTCACATTCCGATACGAAACGTCATAAGAAACGTGGACGTTTCTTCTCTGTTTTGGGACCGAACGTGGTCGGTTCACGTATCGGTTTGGCTGAAGAAATTCATGAGACAGTGGATGTTTTTTTAACGTTTTGTGGTCGTTTCTTTATTGTTCCAATGTTTGCTCTTTTCCATCGACGTTTTCCATGGTTTAGGGTTGGAGAAGTATGTGTATGGGGGTATTTAAGGGTTTTAGGGAGAGTTTGGCCACCATTGGTCAATTATTTGCGTTATGGTGTTTCTTTTGGAGTTGACTTTCGAATAAGTCCTCCAATTCTTCTTTTTATGGCCATTTCGCCTGTAAAATCACATAAAAATGTATTAAGAAGTTTCAAATTAGATTTTATGAATTATGAACATTTTTCATACATTTTATGTGAATTATGATTAAATTTGAGATGATAAAAATCCTAAAAATGTGTATAAAAATAGACATTACAAATTCCACCACACTTAAACCAAGCTTGCCCTCAAGCGCAAATTAAAATCAAGTTTTAGGATTTTTAGAATCTGTTTAAAGCGTTTTGAAAAGAGATTTAGTTATTGCCATGAAGGTTATATACTAATATTTGATTATTATAATAATACACGAGGGTCGATGAATATCCATTAATAATTTCGAATTCAAATTTATTTAAAATTCCCCAATCCTTCAAATACGAACCTTTTTCCAAAAAGCAATGCCTTAATTTTGATTTTGATACTCTCCCCCTAAATTTAAAATGGTGAATTTATACAAATTACCCCAAAAGTTAAAACTAACTCAACTTTCTCTTTTATAAACACGTAAAAGTTGGTATGCTATCAACTCATGTTATCAAAAGACAAGCTGTGCTTTGGACGTAAAAGTTGATATGCTATTAACTCATCATTTTCCAAAATCCTAAGTATTTTTCAAAAATTGCTTGAGAAGGCTTAGTTTTAAAATATTTTCCATTTTCAAAACCTTTACTTCTTTTTTATTTAAATGTCTCACACACAACTTTATTACAAAAACAAACAAAAAATAAAGAAAAACAAGTATAATTTTTAAAATTTTAAGGTGTTTATGAGATTATTTATTTTGTTTTTTGAAATTTTGAAATTTTCCATTTTTTAAGAATTTTCACATTTTTACAAGAAAACAAAACTTAGCTTTGCACAAAACCACCACACCATACTTAAACCTTTGTTTGTCCTCAAATAAAAAGTTCAAAAATGAGACATTTCTGAAAATTGGAAAAATTATTGGGGTCTTGTGCAAAACTTTCCCCACCACACTTAAACTTTTGCGTAGCAAATGTTTAAGTGTGAATGAGAAGTTTTGTTAAAAAAAGAAAATAAAATAAAGAAAGGAAAAAGACGACCTGACACAACGAGTTGTCTCTCGCCAGCGCCCTTGTTTTACGTCTTGAGCTCGACGCATTTTTGCTCATTCGTTCGTACCTTCCCCGCTCGGGTACTCGCCGAAGTCTTGCTCATCTAGCCACCTTGTGTCATGATTTTCGTAAAACGCTTTGAGTCGATTGTTGGGAAATACATAGCCATGTACGTTACATGCGCAGCGGAACCTATGGATTTAACCCGCCGTAGGATTTACGTTAAGGGAATAAAAGTATGAGATTAGCTATTAAAATTTATACCTCGGATCTTCTTGATCCGCGAGACGAAGAAGGGATGTAGGTCTAATTTCTGACTTGCAACTTTCTTCTTCCTGGAGCTCGACTCGTGAACCTGCTTGCTTCTCCTAGGGATGAAGATCGATCGCTCGCCCAAGTTCTCAAGATAGAGAACCTCTACTCGTATCCATGCGAACTCCAGACGCACGGAATAACCGGCTCGGCTAGACAAGTCTGGATATACTTTCCGAAAATCTCTCAAATCTTTCTCTCTTTTTTCTGTGTAATGGACGACCTCTAAGGCTACTGAATTGTGTGTTCAATAGAGAGACTCTACCCTTCTTTTTATACTAGAGAGAGAGGCGAATGATTGCTCAGTTACCATAACTGAAAACTCTTATCTGCGCCTATTCCATTGCCAATAGAACTATTCGGTTGCCAACGGAATAGGTATTTCCATAACGGAATACTTGGCAGCTAAGGTTATTACAGTTTCCATATATATTCCGTTGGGAACGGAACTATTCCGTTGCCAACTAAATGGCACTGTTTTGTTCAATCAATTATTTAATAATTGATTATTTCGTTCACCAATTTATATATCATATGTATAACTGTTTTGAGGCATATTCATCCCGTACGAATGGAGTTCATTGTGTAACCATGTAAGTTCCATTTAACGCTGGCAACGATCTTCTAAAGATCGTAAGTCATGAGTAACCTCTAGACTACCCATGTAAAATAACTACCCATGTAAAATGAAATGATCAGCGATCATAAACCTATATGAATAGACATTTGATTATTCCTTTTGGTCTACGATATACGTCTTGATCACAAGGCACGGTAATATATGTCATCCTTGAGTTTGATCGAAGTTTCTTTCTTGATCGAGAATTAGATTGAGTAAATACAAAATGATATTAACAACACATGTTAATCCATTTTGAGCATGGCCATGCATTTCCTTCAGTTCTAGTTCATCAGGGGGCCCAGAGATATCTCACTCATGACGAGAGGAACAAATCCCATCTTGGTCACTCACATTCCTCGTCATGATTCAGTGCATACCTAATGATGACCCTAATGATCATCCCATTACGGATGACGTAGGATCATATTAAAGTATGCAGTTCCACATACAGGAATCCATGGTGACCTCAGGTCGTAGGAACAAGCACACTATTCATATGAGAATCAGTAGTGATATATACCATGCATATTCTCATAGTGTGGTAAGTCCAGTACGTGTTCTCTAATACATACTAATATTCCAGACTTGACATCTCTATGTCCATGATCAGCAGAACATGATCGTCCAGCCTACGAATATACTAGTGTGGATATGTAGATTCTTACCTGAAGTATGTCTATCTCTATAAACATCCTACATACCACTAGGGACAGTTTAGAATGTCATTCGTTGGTTCACAGTTCTACAATCAGAATCACGTATTCTGATGATGTGAACCCGAAGTGTCATTCTTGGTTGACATAAGATTTACATTCACAACGCATACACACAGATATATATAAACTACCTTTATTGAATAAATAATAATGTCTTAATACGTAATCCATTTCCTAGCACAGATACAATTGGCCTAGGGCACTAATCTTACATCGATGCCCATTGACTTTGAACGCGTCATTCGTTTTATGTTTTTCGTGGTCAGGAACGCATTTGCGTACCCTTTGATCAGAGCACATCTTGTAGAGATGAGGATCTTCCCAAAAATAATAGCGCGCGTCGCTTCTTATCTTGTCCTTCTGAGCACGGGAGAGAGTGCTTGGTAGCTACTGGGTCTCCAAGTAATTGACGATTTCGGCTTACCAAGGCGTTACTCCATGGATGGCGTAAAGTTGTTCGTCCGGGAAAAGCTCGTTTATTGGAAGTATGTCGCCTTCTTTTGTCGGGAGTCGGCTGAGATGATCGGCCACCAAGTTTTCGGCGCCTTTCTGTAATGTGTATTTTGATACACATTTTTAGGGTTTTTATCATGTAAAATTCACCATTAAATCACATAAAATGTATGAAAAATGTTTAAAATTAATAAAAATTATTTTTGAAACTCTTAATACAATTTTGTGTGGTTTTTCAGGTAAAAAGACTAAGAAAAGAATATTTGAAGGATTAGGGAAAAAGTCAACTCCAAATAACGAGCCGATCTGCAAATCCTGGGCCAAAGATGACCGAATTCTCAACAAATCTCTGCGAAGCCCCTAAACACACCTCTCCGACTTTATACAACCCTTTCTAACCAATCATTCAAGCAAAACCATAAAAATCCACAAAATTATAAAAAGTCAAACCCAAAAACCGGCTTTGACCAAAAAGTTAACTTTCTTGAAATATGGTATTGTGAGGTGTCAACATGAAGGTCTCGACAAGACGAATCCAACGTTATAGACTGCACGAAAAAATACCTTCTAGAACTCTCAAAAATGGAGAATGAAAATCGGATGCAAATTAATTAACTTCAAGAAATTTGACCAACGAAATAACGACACGTGGCAGGGGAGAGAAGCAGAATTTAACTAACCTTAATTCACTGCAGCAAAAACACGTTTTTTATTTCAAATCAGTACCCTCTCCATTTTCTAAAAGAACAAGACCCTCCATTTCGTTGAAAAACAGAAGAATGGAACGGTCCATTTAGAGGAAGAAAAGCAGGTGAAATAAACAGATATTTTTCTCCTTACTTTTCAGATTAGTGCAAGCTTCCCGTCCGCCAACCTTCCGACAGTCTGACTCCTTCTCATTTTTCATCCAATAAATTAGCAACACATGGCAAGGACTGTTGTAACTCTAAAACCAGAAAACGCGTGAAGGACAGAAAATCTAACAGATAATGTATCCTCGAATCACCTCACGACACGTGTCAACATAAATTCATTATTAGATTCGGATGAATTTGTTTCCACCAATCACGTCGCACCGTGTGGCCTGAGCTGAACCATTTAAGAGAAAATTAAGGGAACTGATAGAAAGCTCCAAAATAGTGTACCCAACAGATCCAATTAGAATTTGAATAGAAAATGAAGGTGGAAAAGGTTAAACACCCCCAAAATTACTACACAATATCAAAACCGGATCAAACATCCTTCTTTAGTCCCACAATCTTTGTTTCCAACTTTTGTAAGGGAAAATCATCTATAAATAAACCCTTTTTCTTGTTCCTTTTAAAGATCCATTCTCACACACCACCTCTCTCTACTTTACTCCATTGTAAATATTACTCTTTCTTCCTCTTTCTCCATGGATGACCTTAGGTTGTCCAAGAACCTAATTTCTTTTTGGTGCCTTGAGATAAAAGTGAGCCAAGGTTCAAGAGGGAAATCTCATTCTAGAAGGAGCGAGAATTGAAAGAAGATTCAAATCGACCAAGGAGAATCTAGCTTGAATCTCCATTATTTGGTTTGATTAATTTTCTCTTCTTTTTCCTTATTTTTTCTCTCTTTTGTTGAATTAATAATTTGTCAAGCATGTGCGTAAATTTTGTTTGTGTGTGCATGCTTGAGTAGTTTTGTGTAGGAAAAGATTTTTTGTATAATTTGTGATGAAATCTTGTGTTTAATTTGGGCATTTCTTTTTTTGGTTTAAGAAGAAACACTTCAATTGTTGAGTTAAATTATTTGGAAGAATATATTTGATTCAAAACTTGAATATTAAATTAATTCTAATTAGAAGATTAGTTTTGATTTAAATTGTGACGTGTTTAGGAGCTATTTAATCATTTGAACACTTGGAAGAGGTTTTTGTGATTAAGTTAGGTTTTAAATCGAGTTTATCTAAAACTTGAAAGTGGAAGTTTTTGAGTTGAACTTAGTGTTTGATTTATTAATTGATCAATTTTTAGAAGGAAATTTATAAAATCTTGCCTTTTTGAACCATTTAAATAAATTGCTACTTTTTTTGATTAATGATTTACATGTCATATAAATTGTCATAATTTCCCTATAAATTTTATTAACTTTTAAAATAAAATAAAAAACAACAAAAATATATTTACTTTCTTTTATTATTTTCGTGCAATTGTTTCTATCATCTTGAACAACTTCATCATACACATTTTTATTGTTCTTAAATCATATCCCTTGGAATTTGAATAAGCACTTAGCACTTGAAATTGATTTGTGAACTTGTTTTACTTAAGGCCAGACACCTTGTGTTCGACACCCTAAACTCAATACCATGTATACACTTTGTGAATGAATTATGGAACTTATAAATTATTTTGTTAACACGTGATTACACCACGACACGTTTTCGCATTGTTACATCGATGCCCATTGACTTTGAACGCGTCATTCATTTTATGTTTTTCGTGGTCAGGAACACATTTGCGTACCCTTTGATTAGAGCACATCCTGTAGAGATGAGGATCTTCCCAAAAATAATAGCGTGCGTTGCTTCTTATCTTGTCTTTCTGAGCATGGGAGAGAGTGCTTGGTAGCTACTGGGTCTCCAAGTAGTTGATGATGTCGGCGTACCAAGGCCTTACACCATGGATGGCGTAAAGTTGTTCGTCCGGGAAAAGCTCGTTTATTGGAAGTATGTCGCTTTCTTTTGTCGGGAGTCGGCTGAGATGATCGGCCACCAAGTTTTCGGCGCCTTTCTTATCCCGAATCTCCACGTTGAACTCTTGCATGAGAAGGATCCATCAGAGAAGTCGAAGTTTGCACTACTTCTTTTTCATCATGTGTTTAAGCACCGCATGATATGAAAATACAACAACCTTCGTCCCGACCAAATATGATCGGAACTTTTCCAATGCAAAAATAATTGCTAATAATTCTTTTTCGGTTGTTGTGTAATTTCTTTGGGCTTTGTCTAGGGTCCTAGAGGCATAGTAAATAACATGAGGATCCTTACCAATGCGTTGGCCCAAGATGGCACCAACGCACAAGTCGCTGGCGTCACACATGATTTCTAAAGGAAGATTCCAGTCGGGAGGCTTGATAATTGGAGCTTCGCATAATTTCCCTTTTAGCATGTCGAATGCCTTCTTGCACGCGTCATCGAACTCGAATTTCACTTCCTTTTGGAGAAGGGGACACATGGGTTGGGCGATCTTGGAGAAATCCCGAATGAATCGCCTATTGAAACCCGCATGGCCGAGGAAGGAGCGTACGTCTTTCACGTTGCGAGGATATGGAAGCGTCATTATTACGTCAATCTTTGCCTTGTCGACCTCCAAAATAATTTCTTGGCTCACCATAAAGTGACACTTCTCAAAATTCAAGACAAGATTAGCTTCCACACACTTTTCCATTATTAGGCCCAAATTTTGGAGACACTCGTCAAATGAATTGCCATAAATGGAAAAGTCATCTATAAACACCTCAATGAACTAAGAAATATATTCAGAAAAAATAGAGATCATACACCTTTGAAATGTACCAGGTGCGTTACATACCCGAATGGCATCCTCCGATAGGCGAATGTACCAAAAGGACACGTGAATGTTGTCTTCTTTTGATTGTTGGGGTCGATGGCGATTTGAAAATATCCCGAATAGTCATCCAAGAAGCAATAGTAAGGTCGCCCCGCTAATCTTTCGAGCATTTGATCGATGAATGGAAGAGAAAAGTGGTCCTTCTTTGTCGCCGCGTTAAGTTTGCGATAGTCATACAAACCCTCCATCCGTTTTGCACTCGTGTTGGCACTTTCTCCCCTTCGGCATTTTCCACAATCGTGATTCCTGTCTTCTTGGGAACTACATGGATTGGAGATACCCATTCCAAATCAGCCATTGCGTAAATGATCCCCACATCAATAAGTTTGAGAAGCTCCTTTTTCACCACCTTCGTCATGATGGGATTCAGCCTCCTTTGAGCTTCCCTCGAGGGTTTAGAGACTTCCTCGAGCGAAATCTTATGCATACAACTCAAAGGATTAATTCCAAGCATGTCAGCAAGGGTCCACCCATTTGCCTTCTTGTGTTGCTTCAGAACGTCGACTAAGCGATCCTCTTGCTGGGGTGTTAGGTTAGAGGCAATGATGACGGGTAGAGTCTCCTTAGGTCCAAGATAGGCGTATTTGAGATGGTCATGTAGCATTTTGAGCTCGAGGTCGGGTGCCATCTCGATTGATGGAGGCATTCAGTTCCCTAAAATCTTAAGCTCTCTCGAAGTTGGACCTGAAAAAGAATAAACCTCTTCTTTCCTACAAATTTCAAGATTAGGCAAGTTTTCATGTTGTATTTCCTCTATAACTACATCATTTTTAATTGGATTTGTATCTTGTAGTAAATTATTTTCATTCACATTTTCTAAGTCATCCCAAAAATCAGCAAATTCCGAATTAAGTGAATTTAAAGAATTAAAATACTCCCCTTCGAGATGCTCTTCCACAAACTCGTCGATTTTGTCAATGGCACAAATGCTAGAGACATTGTAATCGTCGGGGTATTTGATCATGTCGAAAATGTTGGAGGTGATCATCGTTGTCAAACTCCATGGATAATGTGCCCGAATGGCAGTCGATCCTTGTTCGAGCTGTCCTCAAGAAGGGTCCTCCCAAGAGAATGGCGGATGAATCAGCATTATCTCCCATTTTCAATATGTAGAAATCTGCCGGGAATACCAATCCGTTCACCTTAACCATCACATCTTTCGCAACTCTCAAAACTGGGGCTACAGAGCGATTTGTGAATTGAACCATCACACACGTATCTTTGAGTTCGCCTAAGTCCAAGGTTTCATAAACGGACCTAGGCATCACATTGATGGAAGCACCCAAATCAAGCATACACTTCGCGAGTTGTTGGAGCCCGATGGTGCATGGTATGGCAAATACTCCAGGGTCCTTCTCTTTTTGGGCCACTCGTGTGTTGATGCTCATCACCGAGAGTAGGTTTATCGTTTCTTTCTCTTTAGCTTCCTCTTATTTGTACATAGATTCTTGAAAAACTTTACATATGGAGGGTGCATTTGGATCGTGTCGATGATTGGAATGTTCACCTATACTTTCTTGAACACTTCAAGAATATCCTTGTCGAGTTCATCTTTCTTGGTGTTTACCGCCAAGCGATGCGGAAAGGGCGCCTTTGGCATATGCAACTTCTCTTTTGGTGCCTCTTTCTCTTTCTCTTGAACCTTTTCCTTGACACCTTTTCCACTTTCCTCCCCTGGTTAATATTTTCACATTCAACATATGTACCTCTTTTGTGCTCAACTCGTCCCCTTTTGGCCTTTGTACCACCACTTCCTCCTCTTCTCTCGAGAATTCCACTTGCTTCCCACTTCTTAATTGGATCGCGTTGATAGGCTTGAGATTTGTAGGATCCGACCCTTGAGAAGGTAACTTGTTCCCCATTTATCCCTTTAGCACGTTAACTTCACTCGCGATTTGTTTGACTTGCCTTTTAAGGTTTTGCATTTGTTGACCTTGGGTGGCTTGACTTTGGGCAAGAGTGGTAATTTTCCCTTTTAACTCATCTTTGATGTTGTTTATAAGCGAGGTTTGCCCCGATATTTGTCCCGACATCCCTTGCATCATAGCTAGAATTTGAGCAAATTCGGGGTTCGAAGATGAAGCTTGAGGGGGTTGAGGTACTTGTTGTTGTTGAGGTTGGTGTTGAGATTGCGCGTTAGGATGAACATAAACTCCAGACTTTTGATAACCTTGTTGGGGTTGTTAAAATTGAGGTTTGTCGCACCAACGGAGGTTAGGATTTTTCTTCCAAGGTTCATATGCATATTGAGGGCGTTGGTAACCATCCACATGGTTCACGTCTTGAAGGGTATCACATTCATCGGTTGTGTGATCTGTGCTTGCGCAAAAATCGCATGGTGTGGGTTCCATTTTTGCCCCTACCGCCTTAAGCACTTTATTGAATCTCGTCTTGAAGTTCGCCATGATGCAGGACTCCATTGCTTTGAGATCCATTGTACTTGTTGTGTTTACTTGCCCTAAGATTCCCTCGTGACCTAGGTTTACTTCGACCATGGTTTCGATGAGGGTACGCACTTCGGCAGGGATTTTATCATTGAAAGATCCACCAGCCAAACATTGAAGAAGATGGGCTTCTAGCGCGTTCATCCCTTGGATAAATTGGTCGAGTAGCTAGGTTTCGGTGAGGTTATGGTTAGGGCATGAGGCGCACAATCATACGAAGCGCTCGTAGTATTCTTGAAGGGTTTCGTCGCCTCGTTATTAAATGTTTGTAATCTCCTTGCGTATTTTAGCGGTAAGAGTGCTCGGGAAATAGCGCTTAAGAAAATAATTCGCCAAATCGTCGAATACCTCGAATGGTCCACCCTGTAAATGATTAAGCCAATCTCTAGGAGCAGGTCCTAATGTATGAGGAAAATGGATCAACTTTATGTTGTCCAGGTTGTCAGTTTTACCAAATAATGCGGTGCATTTCATATGAAAATCATCTGAATGTGCATATGGACTGTCATTTTTATGCCTTTCAAAGGTTGGTAAATCAGTTAACATGGATAGACTTATCTTAAAATTTGGTACTCTCGGTATAACAAAGTTTCCAGGATTTTCTTGAACTTTGTGTTCTAAAAATTCCCCTAATATTCTTTGTTGAGCCATTTGTACGTTTATTAGTATTTTTTTAATTTTTTTTTTCAACTTCTTAATTTTTAAAATGAGATGAAGATGATGATGATGTTCGTGAAATAGATTTAGAATGAGAAATAGAAGGAGACGGAGAAACGGGTCTTGGAGTTGAAGACGGGATGTCGAGAGGTCGAGTTTGAACTTCTTCTTGTGGCTTTTCCACCTGTTTTAGCTCTTCTTGTCGTACTCGAGGCCCTTGCATGAAAGGAGAAGCCTCTTCTTGTCGCATTCCTATGCTTGATGAAGTTGCGCCTTGATCGCTTCACGCCTCGCTCCTCTTGATCTTTCTTAGATGCTTGTTGATGTCCTTCTTGCGACGAGTATGTACTTCACCTTGTGATCTCGTCTTTCTCATAAACCTTCAAAAATTCAAGAGACAAAAACACTAAAGAAAATATGAGATGGGTTAGTTAAAATCTTGATGAAAGCCTCCTCCCCCGGCAACGGCTCCATTTGTAAATCAGGTAAAATCGTCGTTGAATTTCACACAAGTTAACAAAATAATTTATAATTCCCTATTAATCAATTTATGAGTATGAGCGGTAAATGTGTTTAGGGGTCGAACACAAGGAGGTGTGGCCTCAAGAATTAACTAATCTCAATGATCTATCTATAGTATAAAATCTTTTAATTCAAGGGTTATTATGTAAATTTTCAAGTTTAAATTCACTTTTCAGTCTTATCTTAAAAATTTAGCACGTCACACTTTAGTGATTTAATTTGTAACTAGATCAAATAAACTCCGAATCCAACACACGAGATACCGTTGGAAATTAGAAAGAGAGATATATGATGTGTTCCTTTACTGGTATTATTATTTTATTTAAGAATTCCGAGATATTTGCACATCAGTCCAGAACTTATTTTGGATTTAAAAATAGGGATTTATAGGAAATTCATGATCTGTAACAATCATTACTCACTTAGAATATAATTTTTCAGATTTAAATGATGGATTTGAGGAATCTAAGCTAAGATTTACTCAAGAAATTGACTTAAAAACTAGTTTATTCCAAAACAGCCATTTCAAAACAAAACTTGATTTAAATCAATCACAACTCTAAATTAATCACTAAAAATACTAAGATAAATATTTCAAATGATTAACAAGCTAATAAACTTCAGATTTAATAGATCAATTGTTGAAAAATACTAAGCTAAGTAATTTTCCTCAATTTATTCAAAAATATGTGTATTTATGACTATTCATCACAATTTAGCAAAATTACAAGATTAATAAGCAAGATTTCATGTATACAAATCACAAATTTCCTTCCCTATCTAGATTTACTCACACATATTCACAAGAACAAAAATTTGACAAGATTTCATCATGATTATTACAATATTGAGTTCTTGTGATCTAAAATTCAAAATCAAAATATTTAAAAAGAATTGGACTAAACCGAGAGTTAGAAGACCATCCAGTAGCTCCCTTGAGTCGATTTGAAGCTCCAATTGCCCCTTGATTCAAGCTAGAATCGACCGATTCAAAATTTCTCCAAATCAGCCCCAAATGGCGTAATTTCACTCAAAAACGAAAATTAGAACTCAAGAAAGCTTGAAACTCATTAATGGTGGTTCTAGAGGTTAAAGAAGAAGAATAGGAAGTGATGTCTAAGTTATGGAGAGTGGGGGAAATGAGTTCCCCTTAATTGTGAGGCTTGAGGGGTGTTTATAGGTTGAAATGGACATGAGAGTCCAATGGCCTATTTTGATTGGAGAGGAGAGTAGGGGACAAACGAAGACTTGTGATTGGCTCAGACGGATCAGAAGGTTGTACTAGGGTATGGAAAAAATTTCGTTGAAAATGATTGAGATTTGGGTGAGTATTTGGCGGTTCATTTATTTCCCTGTTTTGGGCGGAATGCTTCAGATCCGAAATAACCAATTCTTATCGAGCACTTATTTGAAATCCGAAATTCTCACTCATTTGTTGATCATTTTTTGTGTTGTTTATATTATTGCAAAGAGAGAAGAGAGAAGAGAGAAGAAGAGAATGGAGTTGGTTTCACATGAAATGGAGTTATATAGTGTGAGTTATGGACTTGAGAAGTTTTAGCTCGAATTAAGTTGTTTCAGCAAAAATCGAATTCAATTTCATTTATCACTCAGTTCAAACTCGATTATCTCACTCAATTCTTCATCACTTTTTGAGTTCTTTATATGGTTCGAAAGAGGGGAATAAGAAGAAGAGAATGGTATTGGAATCACGACAAACTGATGTCTATGTAGGAAATGGTGAGCTCGAGAAAACTGCAGCTCAAAATTGGTTATTTTTGGGCTGACATGAGAATTTTCGCATTTTGCGGCCAACTCTGGCCGCTCCAGCGATGGTGAATCATACGGTTGTCCTTGTCCTTTGGAGATGAGTCGAATGGTATTGAGTTTGTTAAATTCCAAGCACTTTGGAAAATGTTGGTTAGGATCCATTTGATCGGAACGTCACATTCCGATACGAAACGTCATAAGAAATGTGGATATTTCTTCTCTGTTTTTGGACCGAATGTATTTCACGTATCGGTTTGGCTGAAGAAAGTCATGAGATAGTGGACATTTTCTCAACGTTTTGTGGTCATTTCTTAATCGTTCCAATGTTTGCTCTTTTTTACCTACGTTTTCCATCGTTTAGGGTTGGAGAAGTATGTGTATGGGGTATTTAAGGGTTTTAGGGAGAGTTTGGCAATCCTTTTCTCATTATTTGCGTAATGGTGCTTCTTTTGGAGTTGACTTTTGAATAAGTCCTCCAATTCTTCTTTTTACGACCTTATCGCCTGAAAAATCACATAAAAATGTATTAAGAAGTTTCAAATTAGATTTTATGAATTATGAACATTTTTCATACATTTTATGTGAATTATGATTAAATTTGAGATGATAAAAATCCTAAAAATGTGTATAAAAATACACATACAAGGGTGATTTCGGATTTGCTAGACCACATGGTCCGTGAAGTATAAGTCGCATCACCAAATTGTAAGCATCTTCATCTATCGTTCGGTTAGGAATTTCAGCAGAAATAACATGATTAATGTCTTATGGAGTCTTCAATTTGTAAGGAGCGGAACTATCATTCTTTCCGAAAAATATATCCGTGTTTTTTATAATGAAACGAGAAACAAAATGCACAAAACATGAGTTTTCGGTGCAAACAAAGATTGTGGAGAAACATTTTAAAATGAACACAAATTTTGGTTTACATTTAAATAATTTAGTATTAACTATCATTCTTTACGAAAAATATATCCATGTTTGTATTGAATAAAAGTAGGAAACAAACGCATGAGACACGAGTTTTCAATGCAATCAAATATTGTGGAGAAATATTTTTAAATGAATACAAATTTTGGTTTGCATTTGAATAATTTTGTATTAACTATCATTCTTTACGAAAAATATATCCGTGTTTTTTTTTAAATGAAACAAGCGTAAAAACGCATGAAACATGAGTTTTTGGTGCAAACAAAGATTGTGGAGAAATATTTTTAAATGAACACAAATTTTGGTTTGTATTTGAATAATTTAGTATTAACAATCATTCTTTATGAAAAACCTATCTGTGTTTTTTTTAATACAACGAGCATAAAAACGCATGAAACATGAGTTTTCGATGCAAACATTGATTGTGGAGAAATATTTTTAAATGAACAGAAATTTTGCTTTGCATTTGAATAATTTAGTATTAACTATCATTCTTTACGAAAAATCTATCCGTGTTTTTTCTGAATGAAAGGAGCAAAAAAACGCATGAAACATGAGAATTCGGTGCAAACAGAGATTGTGGAGAAATATTTTTAATTGAAGCCAAATTTTGGTTTGCGTTTGAATAATTTAGTATTTACTATTATTCTTTACGAAAAATCTATCCGTGTTTTTTTTGAATAAAACGAGGAAACAAACGCATGAAACAGGAGTTTTCGGTGCAAACTAAGATTGTGGTGAAATAATTTTAGATGAACACAAATTTTGATTTGCATTTGAATATTTTCGTATTAACTATCATTCTTTACGAAAAATCTAACCGTGTTTTTTTTTTTGAACGAAACGAGCAAAAAAACGCACAAAACATGAGTTTTCGGCGCAAACAAAGATTGTGGAGAAGTATTTTAATATTAACAGAAATATTGGTTTGCATTTGAAAATTTTTCTATTAACTATCATTCTTTATGAAAAATCTATCCATGTTTTTTTTAATTAATCAAGCATAAAAACGCACGAAACATAAGTTTTCGGTGCAAACAAAGATTATGGAGAAATATTTTTAAATGAACATAAATTTTGGTTTGCATTTGAATAATTTAGTATTAACTATCATTATTTACGAAAAATATATCCATGTTTTTTTTGAATAAGACGAGGAAACAAACGAATTAGACTCGAGTTTTCGGCGCAAACAAAGAATGTGGTGAAATATTTTTAAATGAACACAAATTTTCATTTGCATTTGAATATTTTTGTATTAACTATCATTCTTTACAAAAAATCTAACCGTGTTTTTTTTTTGAACGAAACGAGCATAAAAACGCACGAAACACGAGTTTTCGGCGCAAACAAAGATTGTGGCGAAGTATTTTAATATGGACACAAATTTTGGTTTGCATTTGAATAATTTTGTATTAACTATCATTCTTTACGAAAAATCTATCCGTGTTTTTTTTAAATGAAACGAGCGTAAAAACGCATGAAACATGAGTTTTTGGTGCAAACAAAGATTGTGGAGAAATATTTTTAAATGAACACAAATTTTGGTTTGCATTTTAATAATTTAGTATTAACAATCATTCTTTACGAAAAATCTATCCGAGTAATTTTTGAAAGAAACGAGCGTAAAAACGCATAAAACATGAGTTTTCGGTGCAAACAAAGATAGTCGAGAAATATTTTTAAATGAACACAAATTTTGGTTTGCATTTGAACAATTTAGTATTAACTATCATTCTTTACGAAAAATCTATCCGTGTTTTTTTTAATGCAACGAGCATAAAAACGCAAGAAACATGAGTTTTCGGTGCAAACATTGATTGTGGAGAAATATTTTTAAATGAACAGAAATTTTTGTTTGCATTTGAATAATTTAGTATTAACTATCATTCTTTACGAAAAATCTAACCGTGTTTTTTTTAATGACACGTTTGAATAATTTAATATTAACTATTATTCTTTACGAAAAATCTATCCGTGTTTTTTTTGAATAAAATGAGGAAACAAACGCATGAAACATGAGTTTTCGGTGCAAACTAAGATTGTGGTGAAATAATTTTAGATGAACACAAATTTTGATTTGCATTTGAATATTTTCGTATTAACTATCATTCTTTACGAAAAATCTAACCGTGTTTTCTTTTTGAACGAAACGAGCATAAAAACGCACGAAACATGAGTTTTAGACGCAAACAAAGATTGTGGAGAAGTATTTTAATATTAACAGAAATATTGGTTTGCATTTGAAAATTTTTCTATTAACTATCATTCTTTACGAAAAATCTATCCATGTTTTTTTTAATTAATCAAGCATAAAAACGCATGAAACATAAGTTTTCGGTGCAAACAAAGATTATGGAGAAATATTTTTAAATGAACATAAATTTTGGCTTGCATTTGAATAATTTAGTATTAACTATCATTATTTACGAAAAATATATCCGTGTTTTTTTTGAATAAAACGAGGAAACAAACGAATTAGACTCGAGTTTTCGGCGCAAACAAAGATTGTGGTGAAATATTTTTAAATGAACTCAAATTTTCATTTGCATTTGAATATTTTTGTATTAACTATCATTGTTTACAAAAAATCTAACCGTGTTTTTTTTTGAACGAAACGAGCATAAAAACGCACGAAACATGAGTTTTCGGCGCAAACAAAGATTGTGGCGAAGTATTTTAATATGGACACAAATTTTGGTTTGCATTTGAATAATTTTGTATTAACTATCATTCTTTACGAAAAATCTATCCGTGTTTTTTTTAAATGAAACGAGCGTAAAAACGCATGAAACATGAGTTTTTGGTGCAAACAAAGATTGTGGAGAAATATTTTTAAATGAACACAAATTTTGGTTTGCATTTTAATAATTTAGTATTAGCAATCATTCTTTATGAAATATCTATCCGTGTTTTTTTTAATGCAACGAGCATAAAAACGCAAGAAACAAGAGTTTTCGGTGCAAACATTGATTGTGGAGAAATTTTTTTAAATGAACAGAAATTTTTGTTTGCATTTGAATAATTTAGTATTAACTATCATTCTTTACGAAAAATCTAACCGTGTTTTTTTTAATGACACGAGCATAAAAACGCACGAAACATGAGTTTTTGGTGCAAACAGAGATTGTGGAGAAATATTTTTAAATGAAGCCAA
Organism: Juncus inflexus; assembly: GCA_024447665.1. Classification (NCBI taxonomy): domain Eukaryota; kingdom Viridiplantae; phylum Streptophyta; class Magnoliopsida; order Poales; family Juncaceae; genus Juncus; species Juncus inflexus. The sequence continues at coordinate 8,604,121 of JAJHPC010000020.1, read as the reverse complement.
AATTTTGTTTGCATTTGAATAATTAAGTATTAACTATCATTCTTTACGAAAAATCTATATGTGTTTTTATTAAATGAATCGAGCATTATAACGCATGAAACATGAGTTTTCGGTGCAAACAGAGATTGTGGAGAAATATTTTTAAATGAACATAAATTTTGGTTTGCATTTGAATAATTTAGTATTGACTATCATCCTTTACGAAAAATCTATCCGAGTATTTTTTGAATGAAACGAGCATAAAAACGCATGAAACATGAGTTTTCGGTGCAAACAAAGATTGTGGGGAAATATTTTTGAATGAACACAAATTTTGGTTTTCATTTAAATAATTTAGTATTAACTATCATATTTTACGAAAAATATATCCGTGTTTTTTTTGAATGAAACAAGCATAAAAACGCATGAAACATGAATTTTCGGTGCAAACAAAGATTGCGGAGAAATATTTCAAAATGAACTCAAATTGTGGTTTGCATTTAAATAATTGAGTATTAACTATCATTCTTTCCGAAAAATATATCCGTGTTTTTTATAATGAAATGAGAAACAAAGTGCACAAAACATGAGTTTTCGGTGCAAACAAAGATTGTGGAGAAACATTTTAAAATGAACACAAATTTTGGTTTGCATTTAAATAATTTAGTATTAACTATCATTCTTTACGAAAAATATATCCGTGTTTGTTTCGATTAAAAGTAGGAAACAAACGCCTGAGACACGAGTTTTCGGTGCAATCAAAGATTGTGGAGAAATATTTTTAAATGAGTACAAATTTTGGTTTGCATTTGAATAATTTAGTATTAACTATCATTCTTTACAAAAAATCTATCAGAGTATTTTTTGAGTGAAACGAGTATAAAAACGCATGAAACAAGAGTTTTCGGTGCAAATAAAGATTGTGGAGAATTTTTTTTGAACGAACACAAATTTAGGTTTGCATTTCAATAATTTAGTATTGACTATCATTTTTTACGAAAAGTCTATCAGAATATTTTTTGAATGAAACGAGCATAAAAACGCATGAAACATGAATTCTCGGTGCAAACAAAGATTGTGGAGAAATATTTTTAAATGAACACAAATTTCGGTTTGAATTTGAATATTTTTGTATTAACTATCATTATTTACAAAAAATTTATCCGTGTTTTTTTTCAATGAACCGAGCATAAAAACGCATGCAAAATGAATATTCGGGGCAAACAATGATTGTGGAGAAATATATTAAAATGAACACAAATTCTGATTTGCATTTGAATAATTTTGTATTAACTATCGTTCTTTATGAAAATATATCCGTGTTTTTTTGAATGAAACAAGCATAAAAACGCATGAAACATGAATTTTCGGAGCAAACTAAGATTGTGGAGAAATATTTTAAAATGAACACAAATTTTGGTTTGCATTTAAATAATTCAGTATTAACTGTCATTCTTTACGAAAAATCTATCAGAGTATTTTTTTCAATGAAACGAGCATAAAAACGCATGAAAGATGAATATTCGGTGCAAACAAAGATTGTGGAGAAATATTTATAATGAACACAAATTTTGGTTTGCATTTGAATAATTTAGTATTAAATATCATTCTTTACGAAAAATATATCCGTGTTTTTTTTAATAAAACGAGGAAACAAACGCATGAAACACGAGTTTTCGGTGCAAACAAACATTCTGGAGAAATATTTTTATATGAACACAAATTTCGGTTTGCATTTGAATATTTTGGTATTAACTATCATTACTTACGAAAAATATATCCGTGTTTTTTTTCAATGAAACGAGTATAAAAACGCATGAAACATGAATATTCGGTGCAAACAAAGATTGTGGAGAAATATTTTTAAATGAACACAAATTTTGGTTTGCATTTAAACTATTTAGTATTAACTATCAATCTCTACGAAAAATCAATCAGTGTTTTTTATAATGCAACGAGCATAAAAACGCATGAAACATCAGTTTTGGGTGCAAACAAAGATTGTGGAGAAATATTTTTAAAAGAACACAAATATTAGTGTGCATTTGAATAATTTAGTATTAACTATCATTCTTTTCGAAAAATCTATCCGTATTTTTTTTGAATGAAACGAGCAAAAAAACGAACGAAACATGAGTTTTCGGTGCAAACAGAGATTGTGGAGAAATATTTTTAATTGAAGCCAAATTTTGGTTTGCGTTTGAATAATTTAGTATTTACTATTATTCTTTACGAAAAATCTATCCGTGTTTTTTTTGAATAAAACGAGGAAACAAACGCTTGAAACATGAGTTTTCGGTGCAAACTAAGATTGTGGTGAAATAATTTTAGATGAACACAAATTTTGATTTGCATTTGAATATTTTCGTATTAACTATCATTCTTTACGAAAAATCTAACCGTGTTTTTTTTTTTTGAACGAAACGACCAAAAAAACGCACGAAACATGAGTTTTCGGCGCAAACAAAGATTGTGGAGAAGTATTTTAATATTAACAGAAATATTGGTTTGCATTTGAAAATTTTTCTATTAACTATCATTCTTTACGAAAAATCTATCCATGTTTTTTTTAATTAATCAAGCATAAAAACGCATGAAACATAAGTTTTCGGTGCAAACAAAGATTATGGAGAAATATTTTTAAATGAACATAAATTTTGGTTTGCATTTGAATAATTTAGTATTAACTATCATTATTTACGAAAAATATATCCATGTTTTTTTTGAATAAAACGAGGAAACAAACGAATTAGACTCGAGTTTTCGGCGCAAACAAAGAATGTGGTGAAATATTTTTAAATGAACACAAATTTTCATTTGCATTTGAATATTTTTGTATTAACTATCATTCTTTACAAAAAATCTAACCGTGTTTTTTTTTTGAACGAAACGAGCATAAAAACGCACGAAACACGAGTTTTCGGCGCAAACAAAGATTGTGGCGAAGTATTTTAATATGGACACAAATTTTGGTTTGCATTTCAATAATTTTGTATTAACTATCATTCTTTACGAAAAATCTATCCGTATTTTTTTTGAATGAAACGAGCAAAAAAACGCACGAAACATGAGTTTTCGGTGCAAACAGAGATTGTGGAGAAATATTTTTAATTGAAGCCAAATTTTGGTTTGCGTTTGAATAATTTAATATTAACTATCATTCTTTACGAAAAATCTCTCCGTGTTTTTTTTGAATAAAACGAGGAAACAAACGCATGAAACATGAGTTTTCGGTGCAAACTAAGATTGTGGTGAAATAATTTTAGATGAACACAAATTTTGATTTGCATTTGAATATTTTCATATTAACTATCATTCTTTACGAAAAATCTAACCGTGTTTTCTTTTTGAACGAAACGAGCATAAAAACGCACGAAACATGAGTTTTCGGCGCAAACAAAGATTGTGGAGAAGTATTTTAATATTAACAGAAATATTGGTTTGCATTTGAAAATTTTTCTATTAACTATCATTCTTTACGAAAAATCTATCCATGTTTTTTTTAATTAATCAAGCATAAAAACGCATGAAACATAAGTTTTCGGTACAAACAAAGATTATGGAGAAATATTTTTAAATGAACATAAATTTTGGCTTGCATTTGAATAATTTAGTATTAACTATCATTATTTACGAAAAATATATCCATGTTTTTTTTGAATAAAACGAGAAAACAAACGAATTAGACTCGAGTTTTGGGCGCAAACAAAGATTGTGGTGAAATATTTTTAAATGAACACAAATTTTCATTTGCATTTGAATATTTTTGTATTAACTATCATTCTTTACAAAAAATCTAACCGTGTTTTTTTTTGAATGAAACGAGCATAAAAACGCACGAAACACAAGTTTTCGCCGCAAACAAAGATTGTGGCGAAGTATTTTAATATGGACACAAATTTTGGTTTGCATTTGAATAATTTTGTATTAACTATCATTCTTTACGAAAAATCTATCCGTATTTTTTTTAAATGAAACGAGCGTAAAAACGCATGAAACATGAGTTTTTGGTGCAAACAAAGATTGTGGAGAAATATTTTTAAATGAACACAAATTTTGGTTTGCATTTTAATAATTTACTATTAACAATCATTCTTTATGAAAAATCTATCCGTGTTTTTTTTAATGCAACGAGCATAAAAACGCAAGAAACAAGAGTTTTCGGTTCAAACATTGATTGTGGAGAAATTTTTTTAAATGAACAGAAATTTTTGTTTGCATTTGAATAATTTAGTATTAACTATCATTCTTTACGAAAAATCTAACCGTGTTTTTTTTAATGACACGAGCGTAAAAACGCATGAAACTTGAGTTTTTGGTGCAAACAGAGATTGTGGAGAAATATTTTTAAATGAAGCCAAAATTTGGTTTGCATTTGAATAATTAAGTATTAACTATCATTCTTTACGAAAAATCTATATGTGTTTTTATTAAATGAATCGAGCATTAAAACGCATGAAACATGAGTTTTCGGTGCAAACAGAGATTGTGGAGAAATATTTTTAAATGAACATAAATTTTGGTTTGCATTTGAATAATTTAGTATTGACTATCATCCTTTACGAAAAATCTATCCGAGTATTTTTTGAATGAAACGAGCATAAAAACGCATGAAACATGAGATTTCGGTGCAAACAAAGATTGTGGGGAAATATTTTTGAATGAACACAAATTTTGGTTTTCATTTAAATAATTTAGTATTAACTATCATTTTTTACGAAAAATATATCTGTGTTTTTTTTTGAATGAAACAAGCATAAAAACGCATGAAACATGAATTTTCGGTGCAAACAAAGATTGCGGAGAAATATTTCAAAATGAACTCAAATTGTGGTTTGCATTTAAATAATTTAGTATTAACTATCATTTTTTTCGAAAAATATATCCGTGTTTTTTATAATGAAATGAGAAACAAAGTGCACAAAACATGAGTTTTCGGTGCAATCAGAGATTGTGGAGAAACATTTTAAAATGAACACAAATTTTGGTTTGCATTTAAGTAATTTAGTATTAACTATCATTCTTTACGAAAAATATATCCGTGTTTGTTTTGATTAAAAGTAGGAAACAAACGCATGAGACACGAGTTTTCGGTGCAATCAAAGATTGTGGAGAAATATTTTTAAATGAGTACAAATTTTGGTTTGCATTTGAATAATTTAATATTAACTATCATTCTTTACAAAAAATCTATCAGAGTATTTTTTGAGTGAAACGAGTATAAAAACGCATGAAACAAGAGTATTTGGTGCAAATAAAGATTGTGGAGAATTTATTTTGAACGAACACAAATTTAGGTTTGCATTTAAATAATTTAGTATTGACTATCATTTTTTACGAAAAGTCTATCAGAATATTTTTTGAATGAAACGAGCATAAAACCGCATGAAACATGAATTCTCGGTGCAAACAAAGATTGTGGAGAAATATTTTTAAATGAACACAAATTTCGGTTTGCATTTGAATATTTTTGTCTTAACTATCATTATTTACGAAAAATTTATCCGTGCTTTTTTTCAATGAAACGAGCATAAAAACGCATGAAAAATGAATATTCGGGGCAAACAATGATTGTGGAGAAATATATTAAAATGAACACAAATTCTGATTTGCATTTGAATAATTTTGTATTAACTATCGTTCTTTATGAAAATATATCCGTGTTTTTTTTGAATAAAACGAGGAAAGAACCTTATGAAACACGAGTTTTCAGTGCAAAGTAAGATTGTGGTGAAATATTTTTAAATGAAGACAAATCTTGATTTGCATTTGAATATTTTTCTATTAACTATCATTCTTTACGAAAAATCTAACCGTGTTTTTTTTTGAACGAAACGAGCATAAAAACGCACGAAACTGGAGTTTTCGGCGCAAACAAAGATTGTCGAGAAGTATTTTAATATGAACACAAATATTTTTTTGCATTTAAATAATTTTGTATTAACTATCATTATGTACAAAAAATCTATCAGGGTTTTTTTTTAAATGAAATGAGCGTAAAAACGCATGAAACATGAGTTTTTGGTGCAAACAAAGATTGTGGAGAAATATTTTTAAATGAACACAAATTTTCGTTTGCATTTGAATAATTTAGTATTAACTATCGTTCTTTATGAAAAATCTATCCATGTTTATTTTAATGCAACGAGCTTAAAAATGCATGAAACATGAGTTTTCGGTGGAAACAAAGATTGTGGTGAAATATTTTTAAATGAACAGAAATTTTGGTTTGGATTTGAATAATTTTAGTATTAACTATCACTCTTCACGAAAAATCTATCCGTGTTTTTTTTTTAATGAATTGAGCATAAAAACGCATGGAACATAAGTTTTGGGTGCAAACATAGATTGTGGAGAAATATTTTTAATTGAAAACAAATTTTGGTTTGCATTTAAATAATTTAGTATTAACTATCATTCTTTACGAAAAATCTAACCGAGATTTTTTTAATGACACGAGCATAAAAACGCGTGAAACATGAGTTTTTGGTGCAAGCAGAGATTGTGGAGAAATATTTTTAAATGAATCCAAATTTTGGTTTGCATTTGAATAATTTAGTATTAACTATCATTCTTTACGAAAAATCTATATTTGTTTTTTTTTAAATGAATCGAGCATAAAAATGCATGAAACATGAATTTTCGGTGCAAACAGAGATTGTGGAGAAATATTTTTAAATGAACACAAATTTTGGTTTGTATTTGAATAATTTAGTATTAAGTATCATTCTTTACAAAAAATCTATCGGAGTATTTTTTGAATGAAACGAGCATAAAAACGCATGAAACATGAGTTTTCGGTGCAAACAAAGATTGTGGAAAATATTTTTTGAACGAACACAAATTTTGGTTTGCATTTAAATAATTTTGTTTTAACTATCATTCTTTACGAAAAGTCAATCAGAATATTTTTTGAATGAAACGAGCATAAAAACGCATGAAACACGAATTCCCAGTGCAAACAAAGATTGTGGAGAAATATTTTAAAACGAAAATAAATTTCGGTTTGCATTTGAATAATTTGGTATTAAATATCATTCTTTACGAAAAATATATCCGTGTTTTTTTTGAATAAAACGAGGAAAGAAACTTATGAAACACGAGTTTTCGGTGGAAACTAAGATTGTGGTGAAATATTTTTAAATGAAGACAAGTTTTTTATTTGCATTTGAATATTTTTGTATTAACTATCATTCTTTATGAAAAATCTATCCGTGTTTTTTTTAAATGAAACGAGCATAAAAACGCACGAAATATGAGTTTTCGGCGCAAACAAAGGTTGTGGAAAAGTATTTTAATATGAACACAAATATTTTTTTGCATTTAAATAACTTTGTATTTACTATCATTCTCTACAAAAAATCTATTCATATATTTTTTTAAATGAAACGAGCGTAAAAACGCAAGATTGTGGAGAAATATTTTTAAATGAACACAAATTTTCGTTTGCATTTGAATAATTTAGTATTAACTATCATTCTTCACGAAAAATCTATCCGTTTTTTTTTTTGAATGAAACGAGCAAAAAAACGCACGAAACATGAGTTTTCGGTGCAAACAGAGATTGTGGAGAAATATTTTTAAATGAACACAAAATTTCGTTTGCATTTGAATAATTTAGTATTAACTATCATTCTTCACGAAAAATCTATCCGTGTTTTTTTTGAATGAAACGAGCAAAAAAACGCACGAAACATGAGTTTTCGGTGCAAACATAGATTGTGGAGAAATATTTTAAAATGAAAACAAATTTTGGTTTGCATTTGAATAATTTAGTATTAACTATCATTCTTTACGAAAAATCTAACCGTGTTTTTTTTAATGACACGAGCATAAAAACGCATGAAACATGAGTTTTCGGTGCAAACAAAGATTGTGGAAAATATGTTTTGAACGAACACAAATTTAGGTTTGCATTTAAATAATTTAGTATTAACTATCATTCTTTACGAAAAATCTATCAGAGTATTTTTTGAATGAAGCGAGCACAAAAGCGCATGAAACACGAATTCTCAGTGCAAACAAAGATTGTGGAGAAATATTTTGAAACGAACACAAATTTTGGTTTGCATTTGAATAATTTCGTATTAAATATCATTCTTTACGAAAAATATATCCGTGTTTTTTTTGAATAAAACGAGGAAAGAAACTTATGAAACACAAGTTTTCGGTGGAAACTACGATTGTGGTGAAATATTTTTAAATGAAGACAAGTTTTTTATTTGCATTTGAATATTTTTGTATTAACTATCATTCTTTACGACAAATCTATCAGAATATTTTTTGAATGAAACGAGCATAAAAACGCATGAAACAAGAATTCTCAGTGCAAACAAAGATTGTGGAGAAATATTTTAAAACGAAAACAAATTTTGGTTTGTATTTGAATAATTTGGTATTAAATATCATTCTTTCCGAAAAATATATCCGTGTTTTTTTTGAATAAAACGAGGAAAGAAACTTATGAAACACGAGTTTTCGGTGGAAACTAAGATTGTGGTGAAATATTTTTAAATGAAGACAAGTTTTTATTTGCATTTGAATATTTTTGTATTAACTATCATTCTTTACGAAAAATCTATCCGTGTTTTTTTTAAATGAAACGAGCAAAAAAACGCACGAAATATGAGTTTTCGGCGCAAACAAAGGTGGGGGAGAAGTATATTAATATGAACACAAATATTTTTTTGCATTTAAATAATTTTGTATTTACTATCATTCTCGACCAAAAATCTATCCGTATTTTTTTTAAAATGAAACGAGCGTAAAAACGCATGAAACATGAGTTTTCGGTGCAAACAAAAATTGTGGAGAAATATTTTTAAATGAACACAAATTTTCGTTTGCATTTGAATAATTTAGTATTAACTATCTTTCTTCACGAAAAATCTATCGGTGTTTTTTTTGAATGAAACGAGCAAAAAAACGCACGAAAAATGAGTTTTCGGTGCAAACAGAGATTGTGGAGAAATATTTTTAATTGAACACAAAATTTCGTTTGCATTTGAATAATTTAGTATTAACTATCATTCTTCACGAAAAATCTATCCGTGTTTTTTTTGAAAGAAACGAGCAAAAAAACGCACGAAACATGAGTTTTCGGTGCAAACAGAGATTGTGGAGAAATATTTTTAAATGAACACAAAATTTCGTTCGCATTTGAATAATTTAGTATTAACTATCATTCTTCACGAAAAATCTATCCTTGTTTTTTTTGAATGAAACGAGCAAAAAAACGCACGAAACAAGAGTTTTCGGTGCAAACATAGATTGGGGAGAAATATTTTAAAATGAACACAAATTTTGGTTTGCATTTTAATAATTTAGTATTAACTATCATTTTTTACGAAAAATCTAACCGTGTTTTTTTTAATGTCACGAGCATAAAAACGCATGAAACATGAGTTTTCGGTGCAAACAAAGATTGTGGAAAATATTTTTTGAACGAACACAAATTTTGGTTTGCATTTAAATAATTTAGTATTAACTATCATTTTTTACGAAAAATCTATCAGAGTATTTTTTGAATGAAGCAAGCATAAAAACGCATGAAACACGAATTCTCAGTGCAAACAAAGATTGTGGAGAAATATTTTGAAACAAACACAAATTTTGGTTTGCATTTGAATAATTTGGTATTAAATATCATTCTTTACGAAAAATATATCCGTGTTTTTTTTGAATAAAACGAGGAAAGAAACTTATGAAACACGAGTTTTCGGTGGAAACTAAGATTGTGGTGAAAATTTTTTAAATGAAGACAAGTTTTTATTTGCATTTGAATATTTTCGTATTAACTATCATTCTTTACGGAAAATCTTTCCGTGTTTTTTTTAAATGAAACGAGCATAAAAACGCACAAAACATGAGTTTTCGGCGCAAACAAAGATTGTGGAGAAGTATTTTCATATGAACACAAATATATTTTTTTGAATTTAAATAATTTTGTATTTACTATCATTCTCTACAAAAAATCTATCCGAATTTTTTTTTAAATGAAAGGAGCGTAAAAACGCACGAAACATGAGTTTTCGGTGCAAACAAATATTGTGGAGAAATATTTTTAAATGAACACAAATTTTCGTTTGCATTTGAATAATTTAGTTTTAACTATCATTCTTCACGAAAAATCTATCCGTGTTTTTTTTGAATGAAACGAGCAAAAAAACGCACGAAACATGAGTTTTCGGGGCAAACAGAGATTGTGGAGAAATATTTTTAATTGAACACAAAATTTCGTTTGCATTTGAATAATTTAGTATTAACTATCATTCTTCACGAAAAATCTATCCGTGTTTTCTTTGAATGAAACGAGCAAAAAAACGCACGAAACATGAGTATTCGGTGCAAACATAGATTCTGGAGAAATATTTTTAATTGAAGACAAATTTTTGTTTGCATTTGAATAATTTGACTTTTTTTTTGAAATGGACAAAAAAAAAAAATTAATTAAGTGAATGACCAAGTTTTAAAAATATTTGCAAAAGTAGCCATTTCGCCCAGCTACTGGGCGAAACACAAGTAGTTTCGCCCAGCAACGGGGCGAAACAGAGCCAATCACGATCTGCTTAATTAACCCTGTTTCGCCCAGCCGTCGGGCGAAACACTTTTTAGTATCGGTTTTCCTAAATAACCGTTACAAAATATGGACTTTAGTATCGGTTTTATAAATTAACCGTTACAAAATAATGACATTTAGTATCGGTTTTTACAAATAACCGTTACAGAATAAGACGTTTAGTATCGTTGTTTACGAATTTTTAGTATCGGTTTTCCTAAATAACCGTTACAAAATGTGGATTTTAGTATCGGTTTTATAAAATAACCGTTACAGAATAATGACATTTAGTATCGGTTTTTACAGATAACCGTTATAGACTGAAGACTTTTAGTATCGGTTTTTTACAAATAACCGTTACAGAAGGATCTATCGCCAGCTCGCTGGGCGAAACATCTGTATAATTCCAACCCACTGCCTTTAGTTTCGAGTGTTTTTCAAAAAATTTCGAAACAGCAAAAAAAAGGGCGACGCAGAGGCGAAAAAAGAGGCGAAAAAAACAGGTATGTTGATTTCTTTGACTTTAGATTTAGTTAATTTAGGTTATTTGATCAAAATTAGTTTCAAATTAGGTTTATTTGCTCAAAATTAGTTTCAAATTAGGTTTATTTGCTCAAAATTAGTTTTCCATTTGTGTGGTTGATTTGAAATTAGATTTATTATTTGGTTGATTTGAAATATTATTTGTAATATTTTTTCTAGTTTAGGTACATATTTATTTTTGAAATTATTTATTTTTGAAATTAATTTTTGTAGTTTAGGTAATGTATATATTTATTTTATAAATTATTTTTCTTGTTTAGGATTATTATTTATATTTTTTTTGTTATAGATATATTTTTTAGTATATTATTTATAGTTTTATTTTTTAAAAGTTTAAAAAATCAAATTTATGCTATGCATTTATTTATTTATGTATGTTTATTTATTTATTTATGTATGTTTATGTATGTTTATGTTTATGTATTTATTTATTATTAGTTTTTATTTATTTATGTTTTTAAAAATCAAATGTTTAAAAAATCAAATGTATGTTTATGTATGTATGTTTATTATTAGTTTTTATTAGTAGTTTTTATTTATTTATTAATATTATTTTATTTAATAATATTATTTTATTTATTTATTTATATTACTTTATTTTTTAAATAAAGATGTCATCTCGACGCGGGACCTAGTCGGCCAAATTATGCGCTTCACCACAACAACACATGCATCGGGCGGACGAATTTGGCAACACCGAAGATGTAACTATCAAACCCATGCGTTACCGACAACATGAAGTTCCGGTAATTTTTTTTTTAATATATTAATTAGAAATTTTTTTAGAAAGTAAAAAAAAATCATATGTATGTTATTTATTTATTTATTTTATTTATTTATGTTTCGCAGGGTTCCATGGGACGATCGGTATGCCCCTTTTTTGAAGAAAGCAACCTTACTACAAACCGCCGGGATGGGTTGGGTCGGATTACGACAAATAGACCGATAAGCGCTCCGCAGGAACATTGGAGACCGGAAACACACACGTTTCATCCGCCCGTTGGTGAGATGACCATAACGCTAGATGACGTTTCGTGTTTGTTGGGAATGCGGACGGACGGTGAGGCAATGTGTTTAAATAATAAAGATGTTGATTGGAAGGGAAAGGTCACGCAACTACTCGGGAAAGAAATCCCGGAATTGGAGTTTAAGGGAAAGGGGAGAAGCAAAATTTTATTGAAAAGAACATGGTTGAAAAATAATTTTTCCGATTTGGAAATTGATGCTCCGGAACAGAAAGTCGAGCAGTATTGTAGAGCCTACATGCTTGCATTATGTGGGGATGTATTATTTACGGAAGCTTCGGGAGATTGTGTTTCAGCACTGCCTCTGCTTTTATTAGAGGACATGTCGGTTTTAGATAGATGGGCATGGGGTAGTGGAGTTCTTGCGTACCTTTACAGGGGATTGTGTAAAGGTACGCATAAGAAACGAAAGAATATGGGAGGGTGTATCATGTTGCTGCAACTGTGGGCATGGGAACATATCACTGTCGGACGACCCGTTCCTAAAGATGTACGCAAGGAACTGCAGGATATGGCGAATGATGGTGATGAAGATGAGAGACCAACGGTTGGTTTTTTGTGGAAAGATTGTACTCAATACGCGGATATAACACCTCATCGGCATTTGCCGACACATCGCGATCAGTTCGACAGTTTGGTCGACACTCAGGTGGTTTGGACACCTTATGACGCATTCCGTCATATACTCCCGCCGATAGTTGAGCACGAAAAAACTATGGGGCTTCTTACAGTGCCATTGATGTATTTTTGGATTGTCGAGATGCATCGTCCGGAGCGGGTGTTGCGTCAGTTCGGGTATGCGATGGAAGTACCCCCAAATCGCGAGTACGACAAACGATTGCACGATATCGCAAATTACCGTGGAAATGATTGGCCTACCGTACATTCAGCTTATCTGGCTGAGTGGGAAGAGAAACGCTTGGGACGTGAAATAAATATTCCTTCATGGCAGCCGTACGACCCTAGCCAGTATGATGCATACTGGAATTGGTATAGAATGGCAACCGATCCTTATGTGCAGTCCGATATCCCGCATGCTACGGTATCGTATGATCCGATGGTTCCGCAAAAAAGGAAAGCGGTAATGAAAATAATTGACTATTATTCATATTCTCTAGTACCCTATATCTGAACCCTAAACACCTAAAAATCCTGAGATTCCTCCTATATTCTAGCATGTTAAATCAATGTTACCCACTAAATAAAAATCAATGTTACCCACTAAATAAAGATCTTTTATACAGATTTATTTTATTTATTTTTTCCATGTAAAAAAGCTAAAAAATCTGTTTTTAATTTTTTCCCTCCCTCAGACCACTACGGAGTGAAAGGCTAAGGCTCCATCCCAACTTTCTGCGAACTGGCGAAACAGAGCTGTTTCGCCCAGCGAATTGGCGAAACAGAGCTCTTTCGCCCAACAACCTGGCGAAAGAACCTTCTGTAACGGTTATTTGTAAAAACCGATACTAAAGGTCTTATTCTGTAACGGTTATTTGTAAAAACCGATACTAATGGTCTTTATTCTGTAACGGTTATTTTTAAAAACCGATACTAAAGGTCTTTATTCTGTAACGGTTATTTGTAAAAACCGATACTAAAAGTCTTTATTCTGTAACGGTTATTTTAAAAAACCGTTACTAAAATCTATATTCTGTAACGGTTATTAATAAGAACCGATACTGAAAACAGCTGTGTTTCGCCGACTTCTGTAACTGTTATTTGTAAAAAACCGATACTAAAAGTCTTCAGTCTGTAACGGTTATCTGTAAAAACCGATACTAAATGTCATTATACTGTAACGGTTATTTAGGAAAACCGGTACTAAAAACAGCTTTGTTTCGCTAACAGTTATTCGTAAACACCGATACTAAACGTCTTTATTCTGTAACGGTTATTTGTAAAAACCGATACTAAATGTCATTATTTTGTAACGGTTATTTTATAAAACCGATACTAAAGTCCATATTTTGTAACGGTTATTTAGGAAAACCGATACTAAAACGTGTTTCGCCCGACGGCTGGGCGAAACAGGGTTAATTAAGCAGATTGTGATTGTCTCTGTTTCGCCCCATTGCTGGGCGAAACTACTTGTGTTTCGCCCGGTAGCTGGGCGAAATGGCTACTTTTGCAAATATTTTTAAAACTTGGTCATTCACTTAATTAATTTTTTTTTTTTGTCCATTTCAAAAAAAAAGTCGAATAATTTAGTATTAACTATCCTTCTTTACGAAAAATCTATATGTGTTTTTTTTAAATGAATCGAGCATAAAAACGCATCAAACACGAATTTTCGGTGCAAACAGAGAATGTGGAGAAATATTTTTACATGAACACAAATTTGGGTTTGTATTTGAATAATTTAGTATTAACTATCATTCTTTACAAAAAATCTATCAGAGTATTTTTTGAGTGAAACGAGCATAAAAACGCATGAAACATGAGTTTTCGGTGCGAACAAAGATTGTGGAGAATTTTTTTTTGAACGAACATAAATTTAGGTTTGCATTTAAATAATTTAGTATTGACTATCAGTTTTTACGAAAAATCTATCAGACTATTTTTTGAGTGAAACGAGCATAAAAACGCATGAAAGATGAATTCTCGGTGCAAACAAAGATTGTGGAGAAATATTTTTAAATGAACACAAATTTCGGTTTGCATTTGAATATTTTTTTATTAACTATCATTATTTACGAAAAATTTATCCGTATTTTTTTTCAATGAAACGAGCATACAAACGTATGAAACATGAATTTCCGGTGCAAACAAAGATTGTGGAGAAATATTTCAAACTGAACATAAATTATGGTTTGAATTTAAATAATTTAGTATTAACTATCATTATTTACGAAAAATCTATCCGTGTTTTTATGAATGAAACGAGCACAAATACGCACGAAACATGAATTTTCAGTGCAAACAGAGATTGTGGAGAAATATTTTAAAATGAACACAAATTTTGGTTTGCATTTGAATAATTTAGTATTAAACATCATTCCTTACGAAAAATATATTCGTGTTTTTTTTGAATAAAATGAGGAAAGAAACTTATGAAACACGAGTTTTCGGTGCAAACTAAGATTGTGGTGAAATACTTTTAAATGAAGACAAATCTTGATTTGCATTTGAATATTTTTCTATTAACTATTATTCTTTACGAAAAATCTAAGCGTGTTTTTTTTTTAACGAAACGAGCATAAAAACGCACGAAACATGAGTTTTCGGCGCAAACATAGATTGTGGAGAAGTATTTTAATATGAACACAAATATTTTTTTGCATTTAAATAATTTTGTATTAACTATCATTCTGTACAAAAAATCTATCCGTATTTTTTTTAATGCAACGAACATAAAAACACATGAAACATGAGTTTTGGGTGCAAACAAAGATTGTGGGGAAATATTTTTAAATGAACACAAATTTTCGTTTGCATTTGAATAATTTAGTATTAACTATCATTCTTTATGAAAAATCTATCCCTATTTATTTTAATGCAACGAGCATAAAAACGCACGAAACATGAGTTTTGGGAGCAAACATAGATTGTGGAGAAATATTTTTAATTGAAGCCAAATTTTGGTTTGTATTTGAATAATTTAGTATTAACTATCATTATTTACGAAAAATATATCCGTGTTTTTTTTGAATAAAACGAGAAAACAAACGAATGAAACTCGAGTTTTCGGCGCTAACAAAGATTGTGGTGAAATATTTTTAAATGAACACAAATTTTGATTTGCATTTGAATATTTTTATATTAACTATCATTCTTTACAAAAAATCTAACCGTGTTTTTTTTTTGAACCAAACGAGCATAAAAACGCACGAAACAGGAGTTTTCGGAGCAAACAAAGATTGTGGCGAAGTATTTTAATATGGACACAAATATTGGTTTGCATTTGAATAATTTTGTATTAACTATCATTCTTTACGAAAAATCTATCCGTGTTTTTTTTTAAATGAAACGAGCGTAAAAACGCATGAAACATGAGTTTTTGGTGCAAATAAAGATTGTGGAGAAATATTTTTAAATGAACACAAATCTTGGTTTGCATTTGAATAATTTAGTATTAACTATCATTCTTTATGAAAAATCTATCCATATTTTTTTTAATTCAACGAGCATAAAAACGCATGAAACATGAGTTTTCGGTTCAAACATTGATTGTGGAGAAATATTTTTAAATCAACATAAATTTTGGTTTGCATTTGAATAATTTAGTATTAACTATCATTTTTTACGAAAAATCTATCCGTGTTTTTTCTGAATGAATGGAGCAAAAAAAACCCACGAAACATGAGATTTCGGTGCAAACAGAGGTTGTGGAGAAATATTTTTAATTGAAGCCAAATTTTGGTTTGCATTTGAATAATATAGTATTAACTATCATTCTTTACGAAAAATCTATCCGTGTTTTTTTTAATGACACGAGCATAAAAACGCATGAAACATAAGTTTTTGGTGCAAACAGAGATTGTGGAGAAATATTTTTAATTGTAGCCAAATTTGGGTTTGCATTAGAATAATTTAGTATTAACTATCATTCTTTACGAAAAATCTATCCGTGTTTTTTTTTGAATGAATCGAGCATAAAAACGCATGAAACATAAGTTTTGGGTGCAAACATAGATTGTGGAGAAATATTTTTAATTGAAGCCAAATTTTGGTTTGCATTTGAATAATTTAGTATTAACTATCATTCTTTACGAAAAATCTAACCGTGTTTTTTTTAATGACATGAGTATAAAAACGCATGAAACATGAGTTTTTGGTGCAAACAGATTGTGGAGATATATTTTTAAATGAAGCCAAATGTTGGTTTGCATTTGAATAATTTAGTATTAACTATCATTCTTTACGAAAAATCTACATGTGTTTTTTTTAAATGAATCGAGCATAAAAACGCATGAAATATTTTTAAATGAGTACAAATTTTGGTTTGCATTTGAATAATTTAGTATTAACTATCATTCTTTACAAAAAATCTATCAGAGTAATTTTTGAGTGAAACGACCATAAAAACGCATGAAACAAGAGTTTTCGGTGCAAATAAAGATTGTGGAGAATTTTTTTTGAACTAACACAAATTTAGGTTTGCATTTAAATAATTTAGTATTGACTATCATTTTTTACGAAAAGTCTATCAGAATATTTTTTGAATGAAACGAGCATAAAAACGCATGAAACATGAATTCTCGGTGCAAACCAAGATTGTGGAGATATATGTTTAAATGAACACAAATTTCGGTTTGCATTTGAATATTTTTGTATTAACTATCATTATTTACGAAAAATTTATCCGTGTTTTTTTTCAATGAAACGAGCAAAAAAACGCATGAAACATGAATTCTCGGTGCAAACCAAGATTGTGGAGATATATGTTTAATATGGACACAAATTATGATTTGCATTTGAATAATTTTGTATTAACTATCGTTCTTTATGAAAAATCTATCCGTGTTTTTTTTTAAATGAAACGAGCGTAAAAACGCATGGAACATGAATTTTCGGTGCAAACTAAGATTGTGGAGAAATATTTTAAAATGAACACAAATCTTGGTTTGTATTTGAAAAATTTAGTATTAACTATCATTCTTTATGAAAAATCTATCCGTATTTGTTTTGAATAAAACTAGGAAACAAACGCATGAGACATGAGTTTTCGGTGCAATCAAAGATTGTGGAGAAATATTTTTAAATGAACACAAATTTTGGTTTGCATTTGAATATTTTTGTATTAACTATCATTCTTTACGAAAAATCTATCCGTGTTTTTTTTGAATGAAATGAGCATAAAAACGTATGAAACATGAATTATCGGTGCAAACAAAGATTGTGGAGAAATATTTCAAAATGAACACAAATTATGGTTTGCAATTAAATAATTTAGTATTTACTATCATTCTTTACGAAAAATCTATCCGTGTTTTTTTGAATGAAACGAGCATAAAAACGCATGAAACATGAATTTTCGGTGCAAACTAAGATTGTGGAGAAATACTTTAAAATGAACACAAATTTTGGTTTGCTTTTGAATAATTTAGTATTAAATATCATTCTTTATGAAAAATATATCCGTGTTTTTTTTGAATAATACAAGGAAAGAACCTTATGAAACACGAGTTTTCAGTGCAAACAAAGATTGTGGTGAAATATTTTTAAATGAAGACAAATCTTGATTTGCATTTGAATATTTTTGTATTAACTATCATTCTTTACGAAAAATCTAACCGTGTTTTTTTTTGAACGAAACGAGCAAAAAAACGCACGAAACAAGAGTTTTCGGCGCAAACAAAGATTGTCGAGAAGTATTTTAATATGAACACAAATATTTTTTTGCATTTAAATAATTTTGTATTAACTATCATTCTGTACAAAAAATCTATCAGTGTTTTTTTTTAAATGAAATGAGCGTAAAAACGCATGGAACATCAGTTTTTGGTGCAAACAAAGATTGTGGAGAAATATTTTTAAATGAACACAAATTTTCGTTTGCATTTGAATAATTTAGTATTAACTATCATTCTTTATGAAAAATCTATCGTGTTTATTTTTATGCAACGAGCTTAAAAATGCATGAAACATGAGTTTTCGGTGGAAACAAAGATTGTGGAGAAATATTTTTAAATGAACAGAAATTTTGGTTTGCATTTGAATAATTTAGTATTAACTATCACTCTTCACGAAAAATCTATCCGTGTTTTTTTTAATGAAACGAGCAAAAAAACGCACGAAACATGACTTTTCGGTGCAAACAGAGGTTGTGGAGAAATATTTTTAATTGAAGCCAAATTTTGGTTTGCGTTTGAATAATTTAGTATTAACTGTCATTCTTTACGAAAAATCTATCCGTGTTTTTTTTTAATGAATTGAGCATAAAAACGCAAGGAACATAAGTTTTGGGTGCAAACATAGATTGTGGAGAAATATTTTTAAATGAAGCCAAATTTTGGTTTGCATTTGAATAATTTAGTATTAACTATCATTCTTTACGAAAAATCTATATGTGTTTTTTTTAAATCAATCAAGCATAAAAATGCATGAAACATCCATTTTCGGTGCAAACAGAGATTGTGGAGAAATATTTTTAAACGAAAAGAAATTTTGGTTTGCATTTGAATAATTTAGTATTAAGTATCATTCTTTACAAAAAATCTATCGGAGTATTTTTTGAATGAAACGAGCATAAAAACGCATGAAACATGAGTTTTCGGTGCAAACAAAGATTGTGGAAAATATTTTTTGAACGAACACATATTTTGGTTTGCATTTAAATAATTTAGTATTAACTATCATTCTTTACGAAAAATCAATCAGAATATTTCTTGAATGAAATGAGCATAAAAACGCATGAAACACGAATTCACAGTGCAAACAAAGATTGTGGAGAAATATTTTAAAACGAAAACAAATTTTGGTTGGCATTTGAATAATTTGGTATTAAATATCATTCTTTACGAAAAATATATCCGTGTTTTTTTTGAGTAAAACGAGGAAAGAAACTTATGAAACACGAGTTTTCGGTGGAAACTAAGATTGTGGTGAAATATTTTTAAATGAAGACAAGTTTTTATTTGCATTTGAATATTTTCGTATTAACTATCATTCTTTACGAAAAATCTTTCCGTGTTTTTTTTTAATGAAACGAGCATAAAAATGCACGAAACATGAGTTTTCGGCGCAAACAAAGGTTGTGGAGAAGTATTTTAATATGAATAGAAATATTTTTTTTTGAATTTAAATAATTTTGTATTTACTATCATTCTCTACAAAAAATCTATCCGAATTTTTTTTTAAATGAAAGGAGCGTAAAAACGCACGAAACATGAGATTTCGGTGCAAACAAAGATTGTGGAGAAATATTTTTAAATGAACACAAATTTTCGTTTGCATTTGAATAATTTAGTATTAACTATCATTCTACACGAAAAATCTATCCGTGTTTTTTTTGAATGAAACGAGCAAAAAAACGCACGAAACATGAGTTTTCGGTGCAAACAGAGATTGTGGAGAAATATTTTTAATTGAACACAAAATTTCGTTTGCATTTGAATAATTTAGTATTAACTATCATTCGTCACGAAAAATCTATCCGTGTTTTTTTTGAATGAAACGAGCAAAAAAAACGCACGAAACAATAGTATTCGGTGCAAACATAGATTGTGGAGAAATATTTTTAATTGAAGACAAATTTTGGTTTGCATTTGAATAATTTAGTATTAACTATCCTTCTTTACGAACAATCTATATGTGTTTTTTTTAAATGAATCGAGCATAAAAACGCATGAAACACGAATTTTCGGTGCAAACAGAGAATGTGGAGAAATATTTTTACATGAACACAAATTTTGGTTTGCATTTGAATAATATAGTATTAACTATCATTCTTTCCAAAAAATCTATCAGAGTATTTTTTGAGTGAAACGAGCATAAAAACGCATGAAACAAGAGTTTTCGGTGCGAACAAAGATTGTGGAGAATTTTTTTTTGAACGAAAATAAATTTAGGTTTGCATTTAAATAATTTAGTATTGACTATCATATTTTACGAAAAATCTATCAGAGTATTTTTTGAATGAAACGAGCATAAAAACGCATGAAAGATGAATTCTCGGTCCAAACAAAGATTGTGGAGAAATATTTTTAAATGAACACAAATTTCGGTTTGCATTTGAATATTTTTTTATTAACTATCATTATTTAAGAAAAATTTATCCGTGTTTTTTTTCAATGAAACGAGCACGAAAACACATGAAAAATGAAAATTCGGTGCCAACAAAGATTGTGGAGAAATACATTAAAATGAACACAAATTGTGGTTTGCATTTGAATAATTTTGTATTAACTATCATTCTTTACGAAAAATCTAGCCGTGTTTTTTTTGAATGAAACAAGCATAAAAACGTATGAAACATGAATTTTCGGTGCAAACAAAGATTGTGGAGAAATATTTCAAACTGAACACAAATTATGGTTTGAATTTAAATAATTTAGTATTAACTATCATTATTTACGAAAAATCTATCCGTGTTTTTTTGAATGAAACGAGCACAAAAACGCACGAAACATGAATTTTCGGTGCAAACAGAGATTGTGGAGAAATATTTTAAAATGAACATCAATTTTGGTTTGCATTTGAATAATTTAGTATTAAATATCATTCCTTACGAAATATAAAACGAGGAAAGAAACTTATGAAACACGAATTTTCGGTGCAAACTAAGATTGTGGTGAAATATTTTTAAATGAAGACAAATTTTGATTTGCATTTGAATATTTTTCTGTTAACTATCATTCTTTATGAAAAATCTAAGCGTATTTTTTTTGAACGAAACGAGCATAAAAACGCACGAAACATGAGTTTTCGGCGCAAACATAGATTGTGGAGAAGTATTTTAATATGAACACAAATATTTTTTTGCATTTAAATAATTTTGTATTAACTATCATTCTGTACAAAAAATCTATCCGTATTTTTTTTTAATGCAACGAGCATAAAAACACATGAAACATAAGTTTTGGGTGCAAACAAAGATTGTGGAGAAATATTTTTAAATGAACACAAATTTTTCGTTTGCATTTCAATAATTTAGTATTAACTATCATTCTTTATGAAAAATCTATCCCTATTTATATTAATGCAACGAGCATAAAAACGCACGAAACATGAGTTTTGGGAGCAAACATAGATTGTGGAGAAATATTTTTAATTGAAGCCAAATTTTGGTTTGCATTTGAATAATTTAGTATTAACTATCATTATTTACGAAAAATATATCCGTGTTTTTTTTGAATAAAACGAGAAAACAAACGAATGAAACTCGAGTTTTCGGCGCAAACAAAGATTGTGGTGCAATATTTTTAAATGAACACAAATTTTGATTTGCATTTGAGTATTTTTTTATTAACTATCATTCTCTACAAAAAATCTAACCGTGTTTTTCTTTTGAACAAAACGAGCATAAAAACGCACGAAACATGAGTTTTCGGCGCAAACAAAGATTGTGGCGAAGTATTTTAATATGGACACAAATATTGGTTTGCATTTGAATAATTTTGTATTAACTATCATTCTTTACGAAAAATCTATCCGTGTTTTTTTTTAAATGAAACGAGCGTAAAAACGCATGAAACATGAGTTTTTGGTGCAAATAAAGATTGTGGAGAAATATTTTTAAATCAACATAAATTTTGGTTTGCATTTGAATAATTTAGTATTAACTATCATTTTTTACGAAAAATCTATCCGTGTTTTTTCTGAATGAATGGAGCAAAAAAACCCACGAAACATGAGATTTTGGTGCAAACAGAGATTGTGGAGAAATATTTTCAATTGAAGCCGAATTTTGGTTTGCATTTGAATAATTTAGTATTAACTATCATTCTTTACGAAAAATCTATCCGTGTTTTTTTTAGTGACACGAGCATAAAAACGCATGAAACATAAGTTTTTCGTGCAAACAGAGATTGTGGAGAAATATTTTTAATTGAAGCCAAATTTTGGTTTGCAGTTGAATAATTTAGTATTAACTATCATTCTTTATGAAAAATCTATCCGTGTTTTTTTTTTGAATGAATCGAGAATAAAAACGCATGAAACATAAGTTTTGGGTGCAAACATAGATTGTGGAGAAATATTTTTAATTGAAGCCAAATTTTGGTTTGCTTTTGAACAATTTAGTATTAACTATAATTCTTTACGAAAAATCTAACCGTGTTTTTTTTAATGACACGAGTATAAAAACGCATGACACTTGAGTTTTTGGTGCAAACAGAGATTGTGGAGATATATTTTTAAATGAAGCCAAATTTTGGTTTGCATTTGAATAATTTAGTATTAACTATCATTCTTTACGAAAAATCTATATGTGTTTTTTTTAAATGAATCGAGCATAAAAACGCATGAAACATGAGTTTTCGGTACAAACAGAGATTGTGGAAAAATATTTTTAAATGAACAGAAATTTTGGTTTGCATTTGAATAATTTAGTATTAACTATCATTCTTTACGAAAAATCTATCCGAGTTATTTTTGAAAGAAACGAGCGTAAAAACGCATAAAACATGAGTTTTCGGTGCAAACAAAGATAGTCGAGAAATATTTTTGAATGAACACAAATTTTGGTTTGCATTTAAATAATTTAGTATTAACTATCATTCTTTACGAAAAATATATCCGTGTTATTTTTGAATGAAACAAGCATAAAAACGCATGAAACATGAATTTTCGGTGCAAACAAAGATTGCGTTGAAATATTTTAAAATGAACACAAATTGTGGTTTGCATTTAAATAATTTAGTATTTACTATCATTCTTTCCGAAAAATATATCCATGTTTTTTATAATGAAACGAGAAACAAAACACACAAAACATGAGTTTTCGGTGCAAATAAAGATGGTGGAGAAATATTTTAAAATGAACACAAATTGTGGTTTGCATTTAAATAATTTAGTATTAACTATCACTCTTTCCGGAAAATATATCCGTGTTTTTTATAATGAAACGAGAAACAAAACGCACGTAACATGAGTTTTCGGTGCAAACAGAGATTATGGAGAAATATTTTTAAATGAACAGAAATTTTGGTTTGCATTTTAATAATTTATTATTAACTATCATTCTTCATGAAAAATCTATCCGTGTTTTTTATGAATGAAATGAGCAACAAAACGCACGAAACATAAGTTTTCGGTGCAATGAAAGATTGTGGAGAAATATTTTTAAATCAACACAAATTTTGGTTTGCATTTGAATATTTTTGTATTAACTATCATTCTTTACGAAAAATCTATCTGTATTTTTTTTCAATGAAACGAGCATAAAAACGCATGAAACACGAATATTCGGTGCAAACAAAGATTGTGGAGAAATATTTTAAAGTGAACAAAAATTATGGTTTGAATTTGAATAATTTTGTATTAACTATCGATCTTTACGAAAAATCTATCCGTGTTTTTTTGAATCAAACGAGCATAAAAACGCATGAAACGTGAATTTTCGGTGCAAACAAAGATTGTGGAGAAATATTTTAAAATGAACACAAATTTTGGTTTGCATTTGAATAATTTAGTATTAAATATCATTCTTTACGAAAAATATATCCGTGTTTTTTTTGAATAAAACGAGGAAAGAAACTTATGAAACACAAGTTTTCGGTGCAAACTAAGATTGTGGTGAAATATTTATATATGAAGAAAAATTTTGATTTGCATTTAAATATTTTTGTATTAACTATCATTCTTTACAGAAAATCTAACCGTGTTTTTTTTTGAACGAAACAAGCTTAAAAAACGCACGAAACATGAGTTTTCGGCGCAAACAAAGATTGTGGAGAAGTATTTTAATATCGACACAAATATTGGTTTGCATTTTAATAATTTTGTATTAACTATCATTCTTTATGAAAAATCTATCCATGTTTTTTTTAATGCAACGAGCATAAAAACGCATGAAACATGAGTTTTCGGTGCAAGCATCGATTGTGGAGAAATATTTTTAAATGAACAGAAATTTTGGTTTGCATTTGAATAATTTAGTATTAATTATCATTCTTTTCAAAAAATCTATCAGAGTATTTTTTGAATGAAACGAGCATAAAAACGCATGAAACATGAGTTTTCGGTGCAAACAAAGATTGTGGAGAAATATTTTTGAACGAACTCAAATTTAGGTTTGCCTTTAAATAATTTAGTGTAAACTATCATTCATTACGAAAAATCTATCCGTTTTTTTTTTTGAATGAAATGAGGAAAAAAACGCACGAAACATGAGTTTTCGGTGCAAACAGAGATTATGGAGAAATATTTTTAAATGAACAGAAATTTTGGTTTGCAATTTAATAATTTGTTATTAACTATCATTCTTCATGAAAGATCTATCCGTGTTTTTTTTGAATGAAACGAGCAAAAAAACGCACGAAACATGAGTTTTCGGTGCAATCAAAGATTGTGGAGAAATATTTTTAAATGAACACAAATTTTGGTTTGCATTTGAATATTTTTGTATTAACTATCATTCTTTACGAAAAATCTATCCGTATTTTTTTTTCAATGAAACGAGCATAAAAACGCAGGAAACATGAATATTCGGTGCAAACAAAGATTGTGGAGAAATATTTTAAAGTGAACAAAAATTATGGTTTGAATTTGAATAATTTTGTATTAAATATCAATCTTTACGAAAAATATATCTGTGTTTTTTTTGAATAAAACGAGGAAAGAAACTTATGAAACACAAGTTTTCGGTGCAAACTAAGATTTTGGTAAAATATTTATATATGAAGAAAAATTTTGATTTGCATTTAAATATTTTTGTATTAACTATCATTCTTTACAAAAAATCTAACCGTGTTTTTTTTTGAACGAAACGAGCATAAAAAAAGCACAAAACATGAGTTTTCGGCGCAAACAAAGATTGTCGAGAAGTATTTTAATATGAACACAAATATTTTTTTTGCATTTAAATAATTTTGTATTACCTATCATTCTGTACAAAAAATATATCCGTATTTTTTTTAAATGAAACGAGCGTAAAAATGCATGAAACATGAGTTTTTGGTGCAAACAAAGATTGTGGAGAAATATATTTAAATGAACAAAAATTTTCGTTTGCATTTGAGTAATTTAGTATTAACTATCATTCTTTATGAAAAATCTATCCGTTTTTTTTTGAATGAAGTGAGCAAAAAAACGCACGAAACATGAGTTTTCGGTGCAAACAAAGATTGTGGAGAAATATTTTTAAATGAACAAAAATTTTCGTTTGCATTTGAATAATTTAGTATTAACTATCATTCTTTATGAAAAATCTAACTGTGTTTTTTTGAATGAAACGAGCATAAAAACGCATGAAACATGAATTTTCGGTGCAAACTAAGATTGTGGAGAAATATTTTAAAATGAAACCAAAATTTGGTTTGCATTTGAATAATTTAGTATTAACTATCATTATTTACGAAAAATATATCCGTGTTTTTTTTTTAATAAAATGAGGAAACAAACGCGGGAAACTCGAGATTTCGGTGCAAACAAAGATTGTGCTGAAATATTTTCAAATGAACAAAAATTTTGATTTGCATTTGAATATTTTTGTATTAACTATAATTCTTTACAAAAAATCTAAACGTGTTTTTTTTTGAACGAAACGAGCATAAAAAACGCACGAAACATGAGATTTCGGTGCAAACAAAGATTGTGGAGAAGTATTTTAATATGAACACAAATATTTTTTTGCATTTAAATAATTTTGTAGTAACTATCATTCTGTACAAAAAATCTATCCATTTTTTTTTGAATGAAACGAGCGTAAAAACGCATGAAACATGAGTTTTTGGTGCAAACAAAGATTGTGGAGAAATATTTTTAAATGAACACAAATTTTCGTTTGCATTTGAATAATTTAGTATTAACTATCATTCTTTATGAAAAATCTATCCCTGTTTATTTTAATGCAACGAGCATAAAAACGCATGAAACATGAGTTTTCGGTGCAAACAAAGATTGTGGAGAAATATTTTTAAATGAACAGAAATTTTGGTTTGTTTTTGAATAATTTAGTATTAACTACAATTCTTCACGAAAAATCTATCCGTTTTTTTTTTAATGAAGTGAGCAAAAAAACGCACGAAACATGAGTTTTTGGTGCAAACAGAGATTGTGGAGAAATATTTTTAATTGAAGCCAAATTTTGGTTTGCATTTGAATAATTTAGTATTAACTATTATTATTTATGAAAAATCTATCCGTATTTTTTTTGAATGAAACGAGCAAAAAAACGCACAAAACATGAGTTTTCGGGGCAAACAGATATTGTGGAGAAATATTTTTAAATGAACAGATATTTTGGTTCGCATTTGAATAATTTAGTATTAACTATCATTCTTTACGAAAAATCTATCAGTGTTTTTTTTTGAATGAAACGAGCATAAAAACGTATGAAACATGAATTTTCGGTGCAAACAAAGATTGTGGAGAAATATTTCAAAATGAACACAAATTATTGTTTGCATTTAAATAATTTAGTATTAACTATCATTCTTTACGAAAATCTATCCGTGTTTTTTTGAATGAAACGAGCATAAAAACGCATGAGTCTCAGTTCTGGTACCGGAGGCTCTGGAAAGTCAGAATAGGAGAGCACTCATCTTGGGGTGGGCTTATTAACTATCATTCTTTACGAAAAATCTATCCGAGTTATTTTTGAAAGACACGAGCGTAAAAACGCATAAAACATGAGTTTTCGGTGCAAACAAAGATAGTAGAGAAATATTTCAAATGAACAATTTAGTATTAACAATCATTCTTTACGAGAAATCTATCCGTATTTTTTTTGAATGAATCGAGCATAAAAACGCTTCAAACATGAGTTCTGGGTGCATATAAAGATTGTGGAGAAATATTTTTGAATGAACAGAAATTTTGGTTTGCATTTGAATACTTTAGTATTAACTATCATTCTTTACGAAAAATCTATCCGAGTTATTTTTGAAAGAAACGAGCGTAAAAACGCATAAAACATGAGTTTTCGGTGCAAACAAAGATAGTGGAGCAATATTTTTAAATGAACACAAATTTTGGTTTGCAATTGAACAATTTAGTATTAACAATCATTCTTTACGAAAAATATATCCGTATTTTTTTTGAATGAAACGAGCATAAAAACGCTTGAAACATGAGTTCTGGGTGCAAATAAAGATTGTGGGGAAATATTTTTGAATGAACAGAAATTTTGGGTTGCATTTGAATACTTTAGTATTAACGATCATTCTTTACGAAAAATCTATCCGAGTTATTTTTGAAAGAAACGAGCGTAAAAACGCATAAAACATGAGTTTTCGGTGCAAACAAAGATAGTGGAGAAATATTTTTAAATGAATACAAATTTTGGTTTGCATTTGAACAATTTAGTATTAACAATCATTCTTTACGAAAAATCTATCCGTATTTTTTTTGAATGAAACGAGCATAAAAACTCTAGAAACATGAGTTTTGGGTGCAAATAAAGATAGTGGCGAAATATTTTTGAATGAACACAAATTTTGGTTTGCATTTGAATACTTTAATATTAACTCTCATTCTTTACGAAAAATCAATCTGAGTATTTTTTCAACGAAACGAGCATAAAAACGCTTGAAACAAGAGTTTTGGGTGCAAATAAAGATTGTGGAGAAATATTTTTGAATGAACAGAAATTTTGGTTTGCATTTGAATACTTTAGTATTAACTATCATTCTTTACGAAAAATCTATTCGAGTTATTTTTGAAAGAAACGAGCGTAAAAACGCATAAAACATGAGTTTTCGGTGCAAACAAAGATAGTGGAGAAATATTTTTAAATGAACACAAATTTTGGTTTGCATTTGAACAATTTAGTATTAACAATCATTCTTTACGAAAAATCTATCCGTATTTTTTTTGAATGAAACGAGCAAAAAAACGCTAGAAACATGAGTTTTGGGTGCAAATAAAGATTGTGGAGAAATATTTTTGAATGAACACAAATTTTGGTTTGCATTTGAATACTTTAGTATTAACTATCATTCTTTACGAAAAATCTATCCGAGTTATTTTTGAAAGAAACGAGCGTAAAAAACGCATAAAACATGAGTTTTCGGTGCAAACAAAGATATTGGAGAAATATTTTTAAATGAACACAAATTTTGGTTTGCATTTGAACAATTTAGTATTAACAATCATTCTTTACGAAAAATATATCCGTTTTTTTTTTGAATGAAACGAGCATAAAAACGCTAGAAACATGAGTTTTGGGTGCAAATAAAGATTGTGGAGAAATATTTTTGAATGAACACAAATTTTAGTTTGCATTTGAATACTTTAGTATTAACTATCATTCTTTACGAAAAATCAATCCGAGTATTTTTTCAACGAAACGAGCATAAAAACGCTTGAAACAAGAGTTTTGGGTGCAAATAAAGATTGTGGAGAAATATTTTTGAATGAACAGAAATTTTGGTTTGCGTTTGAATACTTTAGTATTAACTATCATTCTTTACGAAAAATCTATTCGAGTTATTTTTGAAAGAAACGAGCGTAAAAAACGCATAAAACATGAGTTTTCGGAGCAAACAAAGATAGTGGAGAAATATTTTTAAATGAACACAAATTTTTGTTTGCATTTGAACAATTTAGTATTAACAATCATTCTTTACGAAAAATCTATCCGTATTTTTTTTGAATGAAACGAGCATAAAAGCGCTTGAAACATGAGTTCTGGGTGCATATAAAGATTGTGGAGAAATATTTTTGAATGAACACAAATTTTGGTTTGCATTTGAATACTTTAGTATTAACTATCATTCTTTACGAAAAATCTATCCGAGTTATTTTTGAAAGAAACGAGCGTAAAAAACGCATAAAACATGAGTTTTCGGTGCAAACAAAGATAGTGGAGAAATATTTTTAAATGAACACAAATTTTGGTTTGCATTTGAACAATTTAGTATTAACAATCATTCTTTACGAAAAATCTATCCGTATTTTTTTTGAATGAAACGAGCATAAAAACGCTAGAAACATGAGTTTTGGGTGCAAATAAAGATTGTGGAGAAATATTTTTGAATGAACACAAATTTTGGTTTGCATTTGAATACTTGTAAATCGTGTTAAAACCGTCGTTGAATTTCACACAATTTAACAAAACAATTTATATTTCCCTATTAATCAATTACGAGTATGAGTGGTAATGAGTTTAGGGGTCGAACACAAGGAGAATGGCCTTGAGGTATTACAATTCTTTTCAAAAGTAGGTCTTGTTTTTGTTCAGATGTTGCAGACTATTTTTAGAAGGTTATTGATGAATTGAAATAAATTCGTACACAAATCCTTTGAAAATTCTTGAATAATATTTCCAAATATCCAAAAGTTGCAAATGATATGTCAATGGAAAATAGAGAATGAGATCTTCACAATGCGAGGTGAATCAATTATCACTTTTGTTCATATTTTTTATGTAATTTTCGTTTTAGTCCTCAATTTTCACAATTAGTCAACAGAGTTGTTCAAAAAATCACAGAAAATCGAAAATTACTTCAAAAATCACCAAAAATTAAGAGAAATTAGGAAAGCAAGTTCATATTATGTGGTAAAAATCTCGGATCAAAATGATTGATATTCCAAAAGTTATGGTCAAAACTCAGAACATATGACAGGATTGGACAGAGAATGGTATTAGTTGTCAAAAGAGGGTGGAATTCAAATTTTATCCAAATAACAACTCAATTAAAATTCAGATTAAGAAACTACACTTCAAAATGAATTACTGAGATCTAGATTTTTTATTTATAGGATTTTTCTACTAATTTCTAAAAATCGTAGAAAAACAGTCAGAATCACAAATCAAGAACATGAAATTAAAAAGTCAAGACTTTGCACAGATTTTTTTCTTACAAATTTAACATAAAAGCATTGGGCACATATTATATGAAAGTTGTTCTAAAATATCTAAAGAAACACAAAATATTTTTTTTATGATTTTCTTTGATCAGATCTGAGATCAAACAATTTTTTTTACTGAAACTGATAAAAATAAAATGCAGAAAATTGTGTTTTTGAATTAATAGGATAAAAGTAGGGATTTTTAAGGCAATTTGATCAAGAATTGTATCATTAATCACTAAATATTCAGTTTATCAGATTTGGCACAAGTTTGAATTATTTCCAACCAGAAAAATTCAGCAAATAGATCAAAAATTCAGATCAAACACCAATCAACCAACTAGTGTTTGATCTCAATTTTTGAACTAAAAACTTCACTAAATCAAGCAAAAACCTCAACCAAGATTCAAGATGATAAAATGGACTAACATGCATGAAAAATTCAGTTCTAAATGACCTAATTAATTCAACCAAATCGATTAAATCAAGAAAAATCCAGATTTAACAGCATATTAAGAACAGTACCAAATCAGTCAATTTAATTCAAATTAAAGCAAGATTTCAAACAATTCTATCACAAAAAGCCTATCCCTACAAGATTCTACTCACACATGATAAGATCAACCGAATTTAGGCATGTGTTCATCATGTTCTTTTACAAATTTGATCTTGTGATCTAAAATTGAATATAAGAGATTAAATGAAAATTGGATCGAACCGAGACGTGGAAGATCAACCAGAAACTTCCTTGAGCCGATTTGAACCTCCAACTGATGCTTGATTCCAGCCGAACCAATCAATTGCCTTTTTCACCCAAATCAACCCGAATTGGTGAATTTCACTCAAACTCGAAAATTGAAGCTCGAAAAGCTCTGAGATTCAGTAATGGAGTTACTGAAGCTTTAAGAAGATGATTGGAGAGTAATGTGTTGAAAGAATTTGGAGAATGGAAGAATGATTTTGATGAATGGGTTGATCGGTCGAATTTATAGCGAGGCTGGTCTGGAGAGTGGGGGACAAACCGAGCGATTCCATTGGCTCAGGCAGATCAAGTGGGGTGTACTGAAGATCTGGACGAAATTTCGTTGAATTTGGTTGAGATTTGATCCGGTTTTGAATCATCGAATTTCCACTCTGTTCTGTAATTTCGTGCGAGTCAGTTCAGATGCGATTTGAATCTTATTACTGAGACTGACAGTGGGCCCCTTCGTAATAGGTTGCGGTGAACCGGGTCATTATCGCGTGAAACGAGTCGTGATTGCCGTTACCAACCTCTGCGGTTTAAACTTTCTTTTTGATTTTCTGTGGCGAGACGGGTCGAAACACGCGAAACGAGTCGTCTTCTTGTTCACCATTGGCGCTGAGTTTTGAATTAAATTTCCGGATTTCGTGCGACGAAACGAGCTACAGCTCGCTTGAAACGAGTCACTTTTGTGTGAGCTGATACTGACTCGTTATAACTCATTCTGTTGATCTGGTGTGGCGAACCGGTTTGAATCGCGTGAG
Organism: Juncus inflexus; assembly: GCA_024447665.1. Lineage (NCBI taxonomy): Eukaryota > Viridiplantae > Streptophyta > Magnoliopsida > Poales > Juncaceae > Juncus > Juncus inflexus. The sequence continues at coordinate 8,572,114 of JAJHPC010000020.1, read as the reverse complement.
ACGAGTTATAACTGATGAAACGAGTCATCTTCTTCTTCAGAATTGGCGCTGAACCTCTTCTCTCGATCTCCTGTGGCTTGCGATCGTGTAAGTCGTCCTAAAACAATCCTCTGACAGCCGTGTAAGTTGCGAATTTGGACTTTGGATCGATTTTTCTCTTGGATTTCAGACCCGTTTACCCGTTTCTCATAACCATTGATTAGAGCTCGTGATTCCGTACATTTCACTGTAATTCATCAATCCAGATCTCTTCTCCATCTTCTCACGAATCCACACAGCTTTGAATGGTCGAAAATCGTTGAGTATATCTCGAGTTTTGCCGTTTTGAATATCATCGGTTCATTTGTTCCGCCATTGCTTGACCGAGTGTGCAAATCGATCTTCTTCTCGCATTTCACACAACGAAATCCAAAACTGTGACTCGGGCTTCGTTCTCAACTTCCTCACGATAATCCTCAACCATTATAGTTCCCCAATCCACCTCGAATCCAGAGAGAATTTCTCCATTAACCAACTCGGTGTCGGTTTCGCGAAAAATAACCAAAAACTGCCGAACTCGTGAATCAAACTATGATTTTGAGTTGTTTTTCCATCGAATTGAGGCTTCGGAATTCATTGTGAACCTTTACTAAAGCTTAAAGACACAAAAAAGATCATCTTTGCTTGAGAAAAACTGAAATGGTTGATCGAATTCGATTCAGTTCAAAAACTTGACCGTTGGATCATCAGGTTTGAAAAGTTCATTGAGGATTTCGTCGAACAGTTGATTTAACTTCAGATTTCTCACTCGATTTTGCACCATTTGATGAGTTCTTCATACGGATAGAAAGGGCAGGAAGAGAGGAAGAGAATATAGTTGGTTTTGGCTCGAATGGTGGACTGTAGAAAGCAAGGTTGCTCGAAGAAGCTTTCTCGGGTCGAAACATGGCTGGGTTGCTTTTTGGTGGCGGGATTCCGGCGATCGCCGGCGTTTTCGAGGTGGATAATAATACCAACCGATTCGTCTCGTCGTCTTGAATCCAAGGATATGCGGTTTGATCGATTTTAAGCTTGTTTGAAAATTGGTTATTTGGGTAAATTTGTGTAGGGTTTTGGGAGACTTGGTTGGCCGTCTTTGGCCCATGATTTGCAATTTGGGTCTAAATCTTCATCTTACGGCCTTTTCGCCTGTAAAATAATATAAAAAATGTATTAAGAGGTTCCAAATCATGTTTTATGAATTATAAGTATTTTCTTTATCCATTTAGTGAATTAAGGATGAATTTGAGATGATAAAAACCCTAAAAATGTGTATAAAAATACACATTACAAATTCCACCACACTTAAACCAAGCTTGCCCTCAAGCGTAAATTAAAATCAAGTCTTAGGGTTTTTAGAATCAGTTTAAAGTATTTTGAAAAGAAATTTAGTTATTGCCATGAATGTTATATACTAATATTTGATTATTATAATAATACACGAGGGTCGATGAATATCCACTAATAATTTTAAATTCAAATTTATTTAAAATTCCCCCATCCTTCAAATACGAACCTTTTCCCAAAAAGCAATGCCCTAATTTTGTTTTTGATACTTTCTCCCCCTAATTTTAAAATGGTGAATTTATACAAATTACCCCAAAAGTTCCAACTAACTCAACTTTCTCTTTTATAAACACGTAAAAGTTGGCATGCGATCCACTCATGTTATCGAAAGACAAGCTGTGCTTTGCACGTACAAAAATCCTTCATTTTCTATTGCGGATATGTAAAATTTTTTTTTTTTTCAAGGGTTTAAAAATAATTTTTCACATTTTTGAATTCTTTTTGTGAAGGGATAACAGGTTACGATTTCGGTCACTTGCTTTTAGTGCGAAAATTAGAGATGGACATACGAGTCATTAGCTATGCCATGAAAGATAGGTTGAGTTAGAAAATTTTTGCGAAACTAGTGGTATTAAAAGTAAGGTTTGATTTTTCAAAAGTTTTAATCACAGCATTACTTTAAAGAAAACGATTTATAATTTCGTTAAAGGGGCAAGTGAAATATTTATGAATTTTCGAAACGCTTAATGGATTTTACATGAATATTATAAATGGAAATGAGATGAAATGTGGCATTCATGACAAAGGTTAAATCCCTTTTGAAGTTTTTTTCAAATCTTTTCATCATTTTCCAAAACCCTAAGTATTTTTCAAAAATTGCTTGAGAGGGCTTAGTTTTTAAAAATCGTTTCCATTTTTCAAAACCTGCTTTTCATTTTAAAATCCTCACACACACAAACTTATTACAAACACAAATAAAGAAAATGAGTTGTTTAATTATTTTTGAACTTTTTAAATTTTCCAATTTTTAAGAGTTTTCACATTTTTACAAGAAAACAAAACTTGGTTTTGCACAAAACCACCCCACCACACTTAAACCTTTGTTTGTCCTCAAACAAAAAAGTTAAAAAATGAGAAAATTTGTGGAAATTGGAAAAATTATTGGAGTTTTATGCAAAACCTCCCCCACCACACTTAAACTTTTGTGTAGCAAATGTTTAAGTGTGAAAGAGAGTTTTGTGAAAATAAGAAAAGAAAAATAACGAAAGGAAAAATACGACGCGACACGACGAGTTGCCTCTCGCCAAGCGCCCTTGTTTTACGTCTTGAGCTCGACGCATTTATGCTTTCATTCTTTCCTTTCCTCGCTTTGTGGCACCGCTTCCAAATTCTGCTCATCGAACCATCTTGTATCATGATTCTCGTAAAAGGCCTTCAAGCGATGACCATTAACCTTGAATTTGATGTCTTCGCCCCTAGAAATTTCAAATACTCCAAATGGCAAGATATGGGTAATTATGTAAGGACCTGTCCATCGGCTCTTCAATTTCCCGGGATGTAATCTCAACCGAGAATTGAATAACAAAACCTTATCGCCAATTTTAAATTCCTTTTTGCGAATAAGTTTGTCGTGAGCGATGGTTAATTTTTCTTTGTAAATACGAGAATTATCATAAGCCTCAATGCGAAGCTCTTCTAATTCTTGAATTTGTAATTTCCACAATCCCGCATCTTTTGGATAATCTTGATTTACCTTTTTGATTGCCCAAAATGCTTTGTGCTCAATTTCCACCGGTAAGTGACAACTCTTTCCATAAACGAGTTTAAAAGGAGTCATCCCTATCGGTGTTTTGTATGCGGTGCGGTAGGCCCATAGAGCATCCCCAAGCCTCTGACTCCAATCCTTGCGAGAGGGGTTAACCACTTTCTCAAGGATTGATTTTATTTCCCGATTGGATATTTCGGCTTGCCCATTAGTTTGGGGATGATAAGCGGTTGACATGCGGTGTTGTACGTGATAATTTTTCAAAAGAGATTCGAGATACTTATTATTGAAATGCGAACCCCTATCGCTAATGATAGCTTTAGGTACCCCAAAACGCTGAAAGATATTCTTTTTAAGGAATTCAATCACCGTTTTGGAGTTGGCATCCCTTGTTGGTATGGCCTCAACCCATTTTGAAACATAATCAACACACACAAGAATATATAAATACCCATTTGATTGAGGGAAAGGCCCCATGAAGTCTATCCCCCAAACATCGAAAAGCTCAAAAAACAATAAAGCTTTAAGAGGCATTTCGTTTTTGCGGGTTAGATTGCCCGTTTTTTGGCAATTTTCACAACTCTTTACAAAGGAATGAGCATCTTTATAAAGAGTTGGCCAATATAGTCCACTTTGGAGTACCTTATGACTTGTGCGTTGCCCTCCAAAGTGTCCCCCACATTCTAAAGTGTGACAAAAAGAGAGTACCGAATTTATCTCGTGGTCGGGCACGCATTTGCGCACCATTTGATCGGAACAAACCTTGTAGAGGTAGGGGTCTTCCCAGAGGTAATATCGTGAGTCATTTTTTATCTTGTCCTTTTGAGCTCGAGAGAGAGTGTTTGGCAATTCGCGAGTTTCGAGGTAGTTGACGATGTCTGCGTACCAAGGTGCCATGCCATGGATAGTATAGAGTTGCTCGTCGGGAAAGAGTTCGTTGATCGGAATGATATCGCCTTCGTTTGTTGGGAGTCGGCTAAGATGATCGGCCACTAAGTTTTCGGCTCCTTTTTATCCCGAATCTCCACGTTGAACTCTTGAAGGAGAAGGATCCATCGGAGGAGGCGCGGCTTGCATTCCTTCTTTTTCATTAAGTGCTTGAGCGCAAAGCATGATCTGAAAATACAACAACTTTTGTCCCGACCAAGTATGATCGGAACTTTTCCAATGCAAAAACAATTGCTAATAATTCTTTTTCCGTTGTTGTGTAATTCCGTTGGGCGTCATCTAAAGTTTTAGAAGCGTAGTAAATTACGTGGGGTACCTTCCCGATGCGCTGCCCCAAAACCGCCCCGACACTTAGATCACTTGCGTCGCACATGATCTCAAAGGGAAGATTCCAATCTGGTGGTTGGATAATGGGCGCTTCGCACAGTTTCCCCTTTAGTTTGTCGAATGCCGCCTTGCACGCATCGTTGAACTCGAATTTGATCTCTTTTTGGAGAAGCCTGCACATTGGTTGTGCGATTTTTGAGAAATCTTGAATGAAACGCCGATAGAAGCCGGCGTGTCCAAGGAATGAGCGGACATCTTTCACATTACGAGGGTATGGAAGTGTCTTGATAACGTCAATTTTCGCCTTGTCGACTTCCAACCCTTTTTCTGAAATTAAATGACCTAAAACAATTCCTTGGCTCACCATAAAGTGGCACTTTTCAAAATTCAAGACAAGATTAGCTTCCACACACTTTTCCATTATTAGGCCCAAATTATGGAGACACTCGTCAAAAGAGTTGCGATAAATGGAAAAGTCATCCATAAACACCTCAATGAATTTAGAAATATATTCAGAAAAAATAGAGATCATACACCTTTGAAATGTACCAGGTGCATTGCACAACCCGAACGGCATCCTTCGATAGGCGAATGTACCAAAGGGACACGTGAATGTTGTCTTCTTTTGGTCGTCGGGGTCGATGGCGATTTGGAAATATCCCGAAAAGCCATCCAAGAAGCAATAGTAAGGTCGTCCTGCTAATCTTTCGAGCATTTGATCGATGAAGGGAAGAGGGAAGTGGTCCTTCTTTGTTGCCGCGTTAAGTTTCCGATAGTCGATACAAACTCGCCATCCGTTACGCACTCGCGTTGGCACCTTCTCTCCTTCGGCATTTTCCACAATCGTGATTCCCGTCTTCTTGGGAACTACATGAATTGGAGATACCCATTCCGAGTCGGCTACCGCGTAAATGATCCCCGCATCGAGAAGCTTGAGAAGCTCCTTTTTCACCACCTCCATCATGACTGGATTTAACCTTCTTTGTGCTTCTCTTGACGGTTTTGATCCCTCCTCCAAAACAATTTTGTGCATACATGTCGAGGGGCTTATACCTGGCATATCGGCCAATGTCCATCCGATTGCCTTCTTGTGTTTTCCAAGAATTTCCACCAATCGGGTTTCTCGAGCAAGAGTTAGGTTCGATGCGATGATAACGGGTAATGTGTTGTTTGGTCCGAGGTATGCGTATTTAAGGTGATCGGGAAGAGGTTTGAGTTCGAGAATAGGAGCTTCCTCGATTGATGGCTTAACGCGTTCTTGCGATATTTGGAGTTCGTTGTGAGGGGAACCCGAAATGAATTTAATTTCTTCATTATGTTCTTGCTCTATTTCTTGCTTCTCTTTTGCTTGGTCGATCTCTCCCCAAACATCCTCAAAAATCGCATTGTATTCCTTCGAGTACTCTTCTTCCAATTGTTCTTCAACCATCCCATCGATCTCATCAATAATGGTTATGCTTGATACATTGTAGTCGTTAGGGTATTTTATAGTGTCAAATATGTTGAAGGTGATTTTCTCGTTGTCGAATTCCATGGACAACGTTCCTGAGTGGCAATCTATGCATGTTCGCGCGGTCCTCAAAAAGGGTCTTCCTAAGAGGATGGCGGATGAGTCGGCATTGTCGCCCATTTCAAGAATGTAGAAGTCGGCTGGGAAAACCAAACCATTCACCTTGACGAGTACATCTTCTGCGACACCGAGGACGGCGGCCGTTGAACGGTCGGCGAGTTGCACCATCACCCTTGTCTCCTTTAGGTCGCCCAAACCCAAGGTCTCGTAAACAGACCTAGGCATTACATTTATGGAGGCTCCCAAGTCGAGCATACACCTCGCGAGTTGTTGAAGACCAATGGTGCACGGAATGGCGAAAACTCCAGGGGTCTTCCTCTTTTTGTGCTACTCGCGTGTTGATGCTCATCACGAGAGGGTAGGTTTATCGTCTCGTTCCCCTTTAATTTTCTCTTGTTTGTGCATAGATTCTTGAAGAACTTGGCATATGGAGGATGCATTCGTATAGCATCGATAATTGGAATATTTACCTCCACCTTCTTGAACACCTCCAAAATATCTTTATCGAGTTCATCCTTCCGAGAGTTAACCGCTAGTCTAGTTGGGAATGGTGCGCGCCTCTTTTCCTTTTCTTGCGCGATTTCCCTTTCTTCGTTCTTTCCTTGTTCTTTCTCGTGAATTGGTTTTTCCTCTTTCCTGATTTCTTCTTGTGCCTCGTCTTGTTCTCGCGCGCTTGAACTTGTTCCCCCATCTTGCTTCCTTGTAACCATTAGCTCTTCTTCTTCGTCGTGTGAGCCAACCTCTTTCCCACTTCTTAGGCGTATCGCGTTGATGGGCTTGTATTCCAAACGGTCCCGAACCTTGAGAAGGTAACCGATTGCCCCCTTGTCCTTTCAATACGTTGACTTCACCCGCGATTTGCTTGATTTGCATTTCCAAGTTTTGCATTTGACGCCCTTGCGTAGCTTGGTTTTGGGTAAGCGAGCTTACATCATTCTTGACGGTTCCCAACTCCGTTGTGATGTTTGTGAAATTCCCCGCCATTAATGCCATCATTTTATCAAGCTTTTCATCAAGAGAGGAGGTTTGGGAATTCGATGTGGAGGGTTGAGGAGGTTGTTGATGAGCTTGAGGTTGTTGTGGCGCTTGTGCATTTGGATGAACATACACATTCGGTTTTTGATAACTGGATTGTGAGAATTGAGGTGGCGCATCGTCATTCCTCCAACGGAAATTTGGATGTTTCTTCCATGACTCATTGTAGGTTTGCGAGAAAGGTTGGCGTTGGTTTGAATAGTTTCCGATGGCATTGACATCTTCTTGTAGCCTATCGCACTCATCGGTCGCATGACTTGTGTCCCCACAAAACTCGCACTTCTTTGGTTCGATTTTCGCGCCCACGACCTTGAGCATTTGACTAAATCTTGTCTCGAAATTTTGTGTGATTCTTGATTCCATTGCCTTGAGGTCAACCGTACTTGTCATGTTTACTTGACCCATTCTTCCCCCGCGTCCTTGGTTTCCTTCGGCCATGGTTTCGATAAGAGCTCGCACTTCCGATGGAGTCATGTTATTGAACGATCCTCCAGCCCGAGCATTGGAGTAATCGTGCATCGAGATCATTCATCCCTTGTAGAAATTGATCGATAAGTGAGGTCTCGTCGAGGTTATGGTTGGGGCATGATGCGCATAATCGCACAAATCGCTCGTAATATTCTTGAAGTGTCTCTCCTCCCCCTTGTTGGATCCCTGTGATTTCCTTGCGGATTTTGGCCGTCAAAGTGCTCGGGTAGTATCGTTTGAGAAAACGCGTTCCTACCTCCTGAAATGTCGTAAAAGGACCTCCTTGCAAGTGGGTTAGCCAATCCCTTGGTGCTTCCCCAAGTGTGTGGGAGAAGAGGATCAATTTGATATTATCCAAGTTATCAGATTTACCAAACAATGCGGTACATTTACGATCTAGATTATCTAAATGTGCATATGGGTTCTCATTTTTATGTCCTTCAAATATGGGTAATACATTTAATATAGATGGACTTAGTTTAAAATTTGGCACAGTTGGTATAACAATATTTCCCGGATTTCGAGGGATTTGATGGTCTAAAAGTTCCCCTAATGTTCTTTCTTGAGCCATTTTATGAGTTTGAGATGATGATGGTTTTGAATGAGAATTAGAATTAAAAAGAGTTTGAGAGTTTAGCCTTGATGATAATGAGTGAATGATTGGAGAGGTTGGAATTCTTTCTTGTGGCTCTTCCACTCGTTGTTGCTCCCAATTTTGTTCTTCTTCCTCTTGAGGCCCTTGGATGAAAGGAGAAGCCTCGTTACGTCCTTTTTGCCTTGAGTAAATTTCTTCTTGCTTGTTTTGTGCCTTATCTTTCTTGACCTTCCTTAGATGTTTGTTGATGTCCTTCTTTACAGGTGTGTGCACTTCGCCTTGCGATCTTGTCTTTCTCATGCACCTTCAAAATTCAAATGAAACAAAAACACTAGACAATTGATGAGAGGTTAGTAATAAACTCAATTAAAGCCGTCTCCCCGGCAACGGCGCCATTTGTAAATCGTGTTAAAACCGTCGTTGAATTTCACACAATTTAACAAAACAATTTATATTTCCCTATTAATCAATTACGAGTATGAGTGGTAATGAGTTTAGGGGTCGAACACAAGGAGAATGGCCTTGAGGTATTACAATTCTTTTCAAAAGTAGGTCTTGTTTTTGTTCAGATGTTGCAGACTATTTTTAGAAGGTTATTGATGAATTGAAATAAATTCGTACACAAATCCTTTGAAAATTCTTGAATAATATTTCCAAATATCCAAAAGTTGCAAATGATATGTCAATGGAAAATAGAGAATGAGATCTTCACAATGCGAGGTGAATCAATTATCACTTTTGTTCATATTTTTTATGTAATTTTCGTTTTAGTCCTCAATTTTCACAATTAGTCAACAGAGTTGTTCAAAAAATCACAGAAAATCGAAAATTACTTCAAAAATCACCAAAAATTAAGAGAAATTAGGAAAGCAAGTTCATATTATGTGGTAAAAATCTCAGATCAAAATGATTGATATTCCAAAAGTTATGGTCAAAACTCAGAACATATGACAGGATTGGACAGAGAATGGTATTAGTTGTCAAAAGAGGGTGGAATTCAAATTTTATCCAAATAACAACTCAATTAAAATTCAGATTAAGAAACTACACTTCAAAATGAATTACTGAGATCTAGATTTTTTATTTATAGGATTTTTCTACTAATTTCTAAAAATCGTAGAAAAACAGTCAGAATCACAAATCAAGAACATGAAATTAAAAAGTCAAGACTTTGCACAGATTTTTTTCTTACAAATTTAACATAAAAGCATTGGGCACATATTATATGAAAGTTGTTCTAAAATATCTAAAGAAACACAAAATATTTTTTTTATGATTTTCTTTGATCAGATCTGAGATCAAACAATTTTTTTTACTGAAACTGATAAAAATAAAATGCAGAAAATTGTGTTTTTGAATTAATAGGATAAAAGTAGGGATTTTTAAGGCAATTTGATCAAGAATTGTATCATTAATCACTAAATATTCAGTTTATCAGATTTGGCACAAGTTTGAATTATTTCCAACCAGAAAAATTCAGCAAATAGATCAAAAATTCAGATCAAACACCAATCAACCAACTAGTGTTTGATCTCAATTTTTGAACTAAAAACTTCACTAAATCAAGCAAAAACCTCAACCAAGATTCAAGATGATAAAATGGACTAACATGCATGAAAAATTCAGTTCTAAATGACCTAATTAATTCAACCAAATCGATTAAATCAAGAAAAATCCAGATTTAACAAAGCATATTAAGAACAGTACCAAATCAGTCAATTTAATTCAAATTAAAGCAAGATTTCAAACAATTCTATCACAAAAAGCCTATCCCTACAAGATTCTACTCACACATGATAAGATCAACCGAATTTAGGCATGTGTTCATCATGTTCTTTTACAAATTTGATCTTGTGATCTAAAATTGAATATAAGAGATTAAATGAAAATTGGATCGAACCGAGACGTGGAAGATCAACCAGAAACTTCCTTGAGCCGATTTGAA
>JAJHPC010000020.1:8487367-8553578 GCA_024447665.1 Juncus inflexus | reverse complement strand
ATCATTCTTTACGAAAAATCAATCCGAGTTTTTTTAATGAAACGAGCAAAAGACCGCAAAAAACATGAGTTTTCGGTGCAAACATAGATTGTGGAGAAATATTTTTAAATGAACATAAATTTTGGTTTGCATTTGATTAATTTAGTATTAACTATCATTCTTTACAAAAAATCTATCCGTGTTTTTTTTGAATGAAACGAGCATAAAAACGCATGAAACATGAGTTATCGGTGCAAACAAAGATTGTGGAAAAATATTTTAAAATGAACACAAATTTTTGTTTGCATTTGAATAATTTAGTATTAACTATCATTCTTTGTGAAAAATATATCCGTGTTCTTTTGAACGAAACGTGCGTAAAAACAGAGAAAACATGAGTTTTCGGTGCAAACAAAGATTGTGGAGAAATATTTTTGAATGAACATAAATATTGGTTTGCAATTTAATAATTTAGTATTAACTATCATTCTTTACGAAAAATCTATCCGAGTTTTTTTCAATGAAACGAGCGTAAAAACGCATGAAACATGAGTTTTCGGTGTAAATATAGATTGTGGAGAAATATTTTTAAATGAACATAAATTTTGGTTTGCATTTGAATAATTTAGTATTAACTATCATTCTTTACGAAAAATCTATCCGCGTTTTTTTTGAATGAAACGAGCATAAAAACGCATGAAACATGAGTTTTCGGTGCAAACAAAGATTGTGGAGAAATATTTTTGAATGAACAGAAATATTGGTTTGCATTTTGATAATTTAATATTAACTATCATTCTTTACGAAAAATCTATCCGAGTTTTTTTTAATGAAACGAGCATAAGACCGCACAAAACATGAGTTTTCGGTGCAAACATAGATTGTGGAGAAATATTTTTAAATGAACATAAATTTTGGTTTGCATTTGATTAATTTAGTATTAACTATCATTCTTTACAAAAAATGTATCCGTGTTTTTTTTGAATGAAACGAGCATAAAAACGCATGAAACATGAGTTATCGGTGCAAACAAAGATTCTGGAGAAATATTTTAAAATGAACACAAATTTTTGTTTGCATTTGAATAATTTAGTATTAACTATCATTCTTTGTGAAAAATATATCCGTGTTCTTTTGAACGAAACGTGCGTTAAAACAGACAAAACATGAGTTTTCGGTGCAAACAAAGATTGTGGAGAAATATTTTTGAATGAACATAAATATTGGTTTGCAATTTAATAATTTAGTATTAAGTATCATTCTTTACGAAAAATCTATCCGAGTTTTTTTTAATGAAACGAGCGTAAAAACGCATGAAACATGAGTTTTCGGTGTAAATATAGATTGTGGAGAAATATTTTTAAATGAACGTAAATTTTTGTTTGCATTTGAATAATTTTACGAAAAATCTATCCGTGTTTTTTTGGAATGAAACGAGCGTAAAAACGCATTAAACATGAGTTTTCGGTGCAAACAAAGATTGTGGAGAAATATTTTTGAATGAACAGAAATATTGGTTTGCATTTTGATAATTTAGTATTAACTATCATTCTTTACGAAAAATCTATCCGAGTTTTTTTTAATGAAACGAGCATAAAAATGCACAAAACATGAGTTTTCGGTGCAAACATAGATTGTGGAGAAATATTTTTAAATTAATATAAATTTTCGTTTGCATTTGAATAATTTAGTATTAACTATCATTCTTTACAAAAATCTATCCGTGTTTTTTTTGAATGAAACGAGCATAAAAACGCATGAAACATGAGTTTTCGGTGCAAACAAAGATTGTGGAGAAATATTTTTGAATGAACATAAATATTGGTTTGCAATTTAATAATTTAGTATTAACTATCATTCTTTACGAAAAATCTATCCGAGTTTTTTTTAATGAAACGAGCGTAAAAACGCATGAAACATGAGTTTTCGGTGTAAATATAGATTGTTGAGAAATATTTTTAAATGAACATAAATTTTGGTTTGCATTTGAATAATTTAGTATTAACTATCATTCTTTACGAAAAATCTATCCGTGTTTTTTTTGAATGAAACGAGCATAAAAACGCATGAAACAGGAGTTTATGGTGCAAACAAAGATTGTGGAGAAATATTTTTGAATGAACAAAAATATTGGTTTGCATTTTAATAATTTAGTATTAACTATCATTCTTTAGGAAAAATCTCTCCGAGTTTTTTTTAATGAAACGAGGATAAGACCGCACAAAACATGAGTTTTCGGTGCAAACATAGATTGTGGAGAAATATTTTTAAATGAACATAAATTTTGGTTTGCATTTGAATAATTTAGTACTAACTATCATTCTTTACGAAAAATCTATCCGTGTTTTTTTTGAATGAAACGAGCATAAAAACGCATGAAACATGAGTTTTCGGTGCAAACAAAGATTGTGGAGAAATATTTTTGAATGAACATAAATATTGGTTTGCAATTTAATAATTTAGTATTAACTATCATTCTTTACGAAAAATCTATCCGAGTTTTTTTTAATGAAACGAGCGTAAAAACGCATGAAACATGAGTTTTCGGTGTAAATATAGATTGTTGAGAAATATTTTTAAATGAACATAAATTTTGGTTTGCATTTGAATAATTTAGTATTAACTATCATTCTTTACGAAAAATCTATCCGTGTTTTTTTTGAATGAAACGAGCATAAAAACGCATGAAACATGAGTTTACGGTGCAAACAAAGATTGTGGAGAAATATTTTTGAATGAACAATAATATTGGTTTGCATTTTAATAATTTAGTATTAACTATCATTCTTTACGAAAATTTATCCGTTTTTTTTTTGAATGAAACGAGCAAACAAACGCATGAAACATTAGTCTTCGGTGCAAACAAAGATTGTGGAGAAATATTTTTGAATGAACAGAAATATTGGTTTGTATTTTAATAATTTAGTATTGATTATCATTCTTTACGAAAAATCTATTCGAGTTTTTTTTAATGAAACGAGCATAAAAACGCAAGAAACATGACTTTTCGGTGCAAACAAAGATTGTGGAGAAATATTTTAAAACGAACACAAATTTTTGTTTGCGTTTGAATAATTTAGTATTAACTATCATTCTTTATGAAAAATATATCAGTGTTCTTTTGAATGAAACGAGCATAAAAACGCATGAAACATGAGTTTTCGGTGCAAACAAAGATTGTAGAGAAATATTTTTGAATGAACAGAAATATTGGTTTGCATTTTGATAATTTAGTATTAACTATCATTCTTTACGAAAAATCAATCCGAGTTTTTTTTAATGAAACGAGCAAAAGACCGCAAAAAACATGAGTTTTCGGTGCAAACATAGATTGTGGAGAAATATTTTTAAATGAACATAAATTTTGGTTTGCATTTGATTAATTTAGTATTAACTATCATTCTTTACAAAAAATCTATCCGTGTTTTTTTTGAATGAAACGAGCATAAAAACGCATGAAACATGAGTTATCGGTGCAAACAAAGATTGTGGAAAAATATTTTAAAATGAACACAAATTTTTGTTTGCATTTGAATAATTTAGTATTAACTATCATTCTTTGTGAAAAATATATCCGTGTTCTTTTGAACGAAACGTGCGTAAAAACAGAGAAAACATGAGTTTTCGGTGCAAACAAAGATTGTGGAGAAATATTTTTGAATGAACATAAATATTGGTTTGCAATTTAATAATTTAGTATTAACTATCATTCTTTACGAAAAATCTATCCGAGTTTTTTTCAATGAAACGAGCGTAAAAACGCATGAAACATGAGTTTTCGGTGTAAATATAGATTGTGGAGAAATATTTTTAAATGAACATAAATTTTGGTTTGCATTTGAATAATTTAGTATTAACTATCATTCTTTACGAAAAATCTATCCGCGTTTTTTTTGAATGAAACGAGCATAAAAACGCATGAAACATGAGTTTTCGGTGCAAACAAAGATTGTGGAGAAATATTTTTTAATGAACAGAAATATTGGTTTGCATTTTGATAATTTAATATTAACTATCATTCTTTACGAAAAATCTATCCGAGTTTTTTTTAATGAAACGAGCATAAGACCGCACAAAACATGAGTTTTCGGTGCAAACATAGATTGTGGAGAAATATTTTTAAATGAACATAAATTTTGGTTTGCATTTGATTAATTTAGTATTAACTATCATTCTTTACAAAAAATGTATCCGTGTTTTTTTTGAATGAAACGAGCATAAAAACGCATGAAACATGAGTTATCGGTGCAAGCAAAGATTCTGGAGAAATATTTTAAAATGAACACAAATTTTTGTTTGCATTTGAATAATTTAGTATTAACTATCATTCTTTGTGAAAAATATATCCGTGTTCTTTTGAACGAAACGTGCGTTAAAAACAGACAAAACATGAGTTTTCGGTGCAAACAAAGATTGTGGAGAAATATTTTTGAATGAACATAAATATTGGTTTGCAATTTAATAATTTAGTATTAAGTATCATTCTTTACGAAAAATCTATCCGAGTTTTTTTTTGAATGAAACGAGCATAAAAACGCATGAAACATGAGTTCTCGGTGCAAACAAAGATTGTGGAAAAATATTTTAAAATGAACACAAATTTTTGTTTGCATTTGAATAATTTAGTATTAACTATCATTCTTTGTGAAAAATATATCCGTGTTCTTTTGAACGAAACGTGCGTAAAAACAGAGAAAACATGAGTTTTCGGTGCAAACAAAGATTGTGGAGAAATATTTTTGAATGAACATAAATATTGGTTTGCAATTTAATAATTTAGTATTAACTATCATTCTTTACGAAAAATCTATCCGAGTTTTTTTCAATGAAACGAGCGTAAAAACGCATGAAACATGAGTTTTCGGTGTAAATATAGATTGTGGAGAAATATTTTTAAATGAACATAAATTTTGGTTTGCATTTGAATAATTTAGTATTAACTATCATTCTTTACGAAAAATCTATCCGCGTTTTTTTTGAATGAAACGAGCATAAAAACGCATGAAACATGAGTTTTCGGTGCAAACAAAGATTGTGGAGAAATATTTTTGAATGAACAGAAATATTGGTTTGCATTTTGATAATTTAATATTAACTATCATTCTTTACGAAAAATCTATCCGAGTTTTTTTTAATGAAACGAGCATAAGACCGCACAAAACATGAGTTTTCGGTGCAAACATAGATTGTGGAGAAATATTTTTAAATGAACATAAATTTTGGTTTGCATTTGATTAATTTAGTATTAACTATCATTCTTTACAAAAAATGTATCCGTGTTTTTTTTGAATGAAACGAGCATAAAAACGCATGAAACATGAGTTATCGGTGCAAGCAAAGATTCTGGAGAAATATTTTAAAATGAACACAAATTTTTGTTTGCATTTGAATAATTTAGTATTAACTATCATTCTTTGTGAAAAATATATCCGTGTTCTTTTGAACGAAACGTGCGTTAAAACAGACAAAACATGAGTTTTCGGTGCAAACAAAGATTGTGGAGAAATATTTTTGAATGAACATAAATATTGGTTTGCAATTTAATAATTTAGTATTAAGTATCATTCTTTACGAAAAATCTATCCGAGTTTTTTTTGAATGAAACGAGCATAAAAACGCATGAAACATGAGTTCTCGGTGCAAACAAAGATTGTGGAAAAATATTTTAAAATGAACACAAATTTTTGTTTGCATTTGAATAATTTAGTATTAACTATCATTCTTTGTGAAAAATATATCCGTGTTCTTTTGAACGAAACGTGCGTAAAAAACAGAGAAAACATGAGTTTTCGGTGCAAACAAAGATTGTGGAGAAATATTTTTGAATGAACATAAATATTGGTTTGCAATTTAATAATTTAGTATTAACTATCATTCTTTACGAAAAATCTATCCGAGTTTTTTTCAATGAAACGAGCGTAAAAACGCTTGAAACATGAGTTTTCGGTGTAAATATAGATTGTGGAGAAATATTTTTAAATGAACATAAATTTTGGTTTGCATTTGAATAATTTAGTATTAACTATCATTCTTTACGAAAAATCTATCCGCGTTTTTTTTGAATGAAACGAGCATAAAAACGCATGAAACATGAGTTTTCGGTGCAAACAAAGATTGTGGAGAAATATTTTTGAATGAACAGAAATATTGGTTTGCATTTTGATAATTTAATATTAACTATCATTCTTTACGAAAAATCTATCCGAGTTTTTTTTAATGAAACGAGCATAAGACCGCACAAAACATGAGTTTTCGGTGCAAACATAGATTGTGGAGAAATATTTTTAAATGAACATAAATTTTGGTTTGCATTTGATTAATTTAGTATTAACTATCATTCTTTACAAAAAATGTATCCGTGTTTTTTTTGAATGAAACGAGCATAAAAACGCATGAAACATGAGTTATCGGTGCAAGCAAAGATTCTGGAGAAATATTTTAAAATGAACACAAATTTTTGTTTGCATTTGAATAATTTAGTATTAACTATCATTCTTTGTGAAAAATATATCCGTGTTCTTTTGAACGAAACGTGCGTTAAAACAGACAAAACATGAGTTTTCGGTGCAAACAAAGATTGTGGAGAAATATTTTTGAATGAACATAAATATTGGTTTGCAATTTAATAATTTAGTATTAAGTATCATTCTTTACGAAAAATCTATCCGAGTTTTTTTTGAATGAAACGAGCATAAAAACGCATGAAACATGAGTTCTCGGTGCAAACAAAGATTGTGGAAAAATATTTTAAAATGAACACAAATTTTTGTTTGCATTTGAATAATTTAGTATTAACTATCATTCTTTGTGAAAAATATATCCGTGTTCTTTTGAACGAAACGTGCGTAAAAACAGAGAAAACATGAGTTTTCGGTGCAAACAAAGATTGTGGAGAAATATTTTTGAATGAACATAAATATTGGTTTGCAATTTAATAATTTAGTATTAACTATCATTCTTTACGAAAAATCTATCCGAGTTTTTTTCAATGAAACGAGCGTAAAAACGCTTGAAACATGAGTTTTCGGTGTAAATATAGATTGTGGAGAAATATTTTTAAATGAACATAAATTTTGGTTTGCATTTGAATAATTTAGTATTAACTATCATTCTTTACGAAAAATCTATCCGCGTTTTTTTTGAATGAAACGAGCATAAAAACGCATGAAACATGAGTTTTCGGTGCAAACAAAGATTGTGGAGAAATATTTTTGAATGAACAGAAATATTGGTTTGCATTTTGATAATTTAATATTAACTATCATTCTTTACGAAAAATCTATCCGAGTTTTTTTTAATGAAACGAGCATAAGACCGCACAAAACATGAGTTTTCGGTGCAAACATAGATTGTGGAGAAATATTTTTAAATGAACATAAATTTTGGTTTGCATTTGATTAATTTAGTATTAACTATCATTCTTTACAAAAAATGTATCCGTGTTTTTTTTGAATGAAACGAGCATAAAAACGCATGAAACATGAGTTATCGGTGCAAACAAAGATTCTGGAGAAATATTTTAAAATGAACACAAATTTTTGTTTGCATTTGAATAATTTAGTATTAACTATCATTCTTTGTGAAAAATATATCCGTGTTCTTTTGAACGAAACGTGCGTTAAAAAACAGACAAAACATGAGTTTTCGGTGCAAACAAAGATTGTGGAGAAATATTTTTGAATGAACATAAATATTGGTTTGCAATTTAATAATTTAGTATTAAGTATCATTCTTTACGAAAAATCTATCCGAGTTTTTTTTAATGAAACGAGCGTAAAAAACGCATGAAACATGAGTTTTCGGTGTAAATATAGATTGTGGAGAAATATTTTTAAATGAACATAAATTTTGGTTTGCATTTGAATAATTTTACGAAAAATCTATCCGTGTTTTTTTGGAATGAAACGAGCGTAAAAACGCATGAAACATGAGTTTTCGGTGCATACAAAGATTGTGGAGAAATATTTTTGAATGAACAGAAATATTGGTTTGCATTTTGATAATTTAGTATTAACTATCATTCTTTACGAAAAATCTATCCGGTTTTTTTTAATGAAACGAGCATAAAAATGCCCAAAACATGAGTTTTCGGTGCAAACATAGATTGTGGAGAAATATTTTTAAATTAATATAAATTTTCGTTTGCATTTGAATAATTTAGTATTAACTATCATTCTTTACAAAAATCTATCCGTGTTTTTTTTGAATGAAACGAGCATAAAAACGCATGAAACATGAGTTTTCGGTGCAAACAAAGATTGTGGAGAAATATTTTTGAATGAACAGAAAAATTGGTTTGCAATTTAATAATTTAGTATTAACTATCATTCTTTACGAAAAATCTATCCGAGTTTTTTTTAATCAAACGAGCGTAAAAACGCATGAAACATGAGTTTTCGGTATAAACATAGATTGTGGAGAAATATTTTTAAATGAACATAAATTTTGGTTTGCATTTGAATAATTTAGTATTAACTATCATTCTTTACGAAAAATCTATCCGTGTTTTTTTTGAATGAAACGAGCATAAAAACGCATGAAACATGAGTTTTCGGTGCAAACAAAGATTGTGGAGAAATATTTTTGAATGAACATAAATATTGGTTTGCAATTTAATAATTTAGTATTAACTATCATTCTTTACGAAAAATCTATCCGAGTTTTTTTTAATGAAACGAGCGTAAAAACGCATGAAACATGAGTTTTCGGTGTAAATATAGATTGTGGAGAAATATTTTTAAATGAACATAAATATTGGTTTGCAATTTAATAATTTAGTATTAACTATCATTCTTTACGAAAAATCTATCCGAGTTTTTTTTAATGAAACGAGCGTAAAAACGCATGAAACATGAGTTTTCGGTGTAAATATAGATTGTGGAGAAATATTTTTAAATGAACATAAATTTTGGTTTGCATTTGAATAATTTGTTTAACTTCTAAAAATCTATCCGTGTTTTTTTTGAATGAAACGAGCATAAAAACGCATGAAACATGAGTTTTCGGTGCAAACAAAGATTGTGGAGAAATATTTTTGAATGAACAGAAATATTGGTTTGCATTTTGATAATTTAGTATTAACTATCATTCTTTACGAAAAATCTATCCGAGTTTTTTTTAATGAAACGAGCATAAAAATGCACAAAACATGAGTTTTCGGTGCAAACATAGATTGTGGAGAAATATTTTTAAATTAATATAAATTTTCGTTTGCATTTGAATAATTTAGTATTAACTATCATTCTTTACGAAAAATATATCCGTGTTTTTTTTGAATGAAACGAGCATAAAAACGCACGAAACATGAGTTTTCGGTGCAAACAAAGATTGTGGAGAAATATTTTTGAATGAACGTAAATATTGGGTTGCATTTTAATAATTTAGTATTAACTATCGTTCTTTACGAAAAATCTATCCGAGTTTTTTTTTAAAGAAACGAGCATAAAAACGCACAAAACATTTTCGGTGAAAATATAGATTGTGGAGAAATATTTTTAAATGTATTTTGGTTTGCATTTGAATAATTTAGTATTAACTATCATTCTTTACGAAAAATCTATCCGTGTTTTTTTTGAATGAAACGAGCATAAAAACGCATGAAACATGAGTTTTCGGTGCAAACAAAGATTGTGGAGAAATATTTTTGAATGAACAGAAATATTGGTTTGCATTTTGATAATTTAGTATTAACTATCATTCTTTACGAAAAATCTATCCGAGTTTTTTTTAATGAAACGAGCATAAAAATGCCCAAAACATGAGTTTTCGGTGCAAACATAGATTGTGGAGAAATATTTTTAAATTAATATAAATTTTCGTTTGCATTTGAATAATTTAGTATTAACTATCATTCTTTACAAAAATCTATCCGTGTTTTTTTTGAATGAAACGAGCATAAAAACGCATGAAACATGAGTTTTCGGTGCAAACAAAGATTGTGGAGAAATATTTTTGAATGAACAGAAAAATTGGTTTGCAATTTAATAATTTAGTATTAACTATCATTCTTTACGAAAAATCTATCCGAGTTTTTTTTAATCAAACGAGCGTAAAAACGCATGAAACATGAGTTTTCGGTATAAACATAGATTGTGGAGAAATATTTTTAAATGAACATAAATTTTGGTTTGCATTTGAATAATTTAGTATTAACTATCATTCTTTACGAAAAATCTATCCGTGTTTTTTTTGAATGAAACGAGCATAAAAACGCATGAAACATGAGTTTTCGGTGCAAACAAAGATTGTGGAGAAATATTTTTGAATGAACAAAAATATTGGTTTGCATTTTAATAATTTAGTATTAACTATCATTCTTTACGAAAAATCTATCCGAGTTTTTTTTAATGAAACGAGCGTAAAAACGCATGAAACATGAGTTTTCGGTGTAAATATAGATTGTGGAGAAATATTTTTAAATGAACATAAATATTGGTTTGCAATTTAATAATTTAGTATTAACTATCATTCTTTACGAAAAATCTATCCGAGTTTTTTTTAATGAAACGAGCGTAAAAACGCATGAAACATGAGTTTTCGGTGTAAACATAGATTGTGGAGAAATATTTTTAAATGAACATAAATTTTGGTTTGCATTTGAATAATTTGTTTAACTATCTTCTTTACGAAAAATCTATCCGTGTTTTTTTTGAATGAAACGAGCATAAAAACGCATGAAACATGAGTTTTCGGTGCAAACAAAGATTGTGGAGAAATATTTTTAAATGAACATAAATATTGGTTTGCATTTTAATAATTTAGTATTAACTATCATTCTTTACGAAAAATCTATCCGAGTTTTTTTTAAAGAAACGAGCATAAAAACGCAACAAAACATTTTCGGTGCAAACATAGATTGTGGAGAAATATTTTTAAATTAGTATAAATTTTGGTTTGCATTTGAATAATTTAGTATTAACTATCATTCTTTACGAAAAATCTATCCGTGTTTTTTTTGAATGAAACGAGCATAAAAACGCATGAAACATGAGTTTTCGGTGCAAACAAAGATTGTGGAGAAATATTTTTGAATGAACAGAAATATTGGTTTGCATTTTAATAATTTAGTATTAACTATCATTCTTTACGAAAAATCTATCCGAGTTTTTTTTAATGAAACGAGCATAAAAATGCACAAAACATGAGTTTTCGGTGCAAACATAGATTGTGGAGAAATATTTTTAAATTAATATAAATTTTCGTTTGCATTTGAATAATTTAGTATTAACTATCATTCTTTACGAAAAATCTATCCGTGTTTTTTTTGAATGAAACGAGCATAAAAACGCACGAAACATGAGTTTTCGGTGCAAACAAAGATTGTGGAGAAATATTTTTGAATGAACATAAATATTGGGTTGCATTTTAATAATTTAGTATTAACTATCATTCTTTACGAAAAATCTATCCGAGTTTTTTTTAAAGAAACGAGCATAAAAACGCACAAAACATGAGTTTTCGGTGCAAACATAGATTGTGGAGAAATATTTTTAAATGAACATAAATTTTGGTTTGCATTTGAATAATTTAGTATTAACTATCATTCTTTACGAAAAATCTATCCGTGTTTTTTTTGAATGAAACGAGCATAAAAACGCATGAAACATGAGTTTTCGGTGCAAACAAAGATTGTGGAGAAATATTTTTGAATGAACAGAAATATTGGTTTGCATTTTAATAATTTAGTATTAACTATCATTCTTTAGGAAAAATCTATCCGAGTTTTTTTTAAAGAAACGAGCATAAAAATGCACAAAACATGAGTTTTCGGTGCAAACATAGATTGTGGAGAAATATTTTTAAATTAATATAAATTTTCGTTTGCATTTGAATAATTTAGTATTAACTATCATTCTTTACGAAAATCTATCCGTGTTTTTTTTGAATGAAACGAGCATAAAAACGCATGAAACATGAGTTTTCGGTGCAAACAAAGATTGTGGAGAAATATTTTTGAATGAACAGAAATATTGGTTTGCAATTTAATAATTTAGTATTAACTATCGTTCTTTACGAAAAATCTATCCGAGTTTTTTTTAATCAAACGAGCGTAAAAACGCATGAAACATGAGTTTTCGGTATAAACATAGATTGTGGAGAAATATTTTTAAATGAACATAAATTTTGGTTTGCATTTGAATAATTTAGTATTAACTATCATTCTTTACGAAAAATCTATCCGTGTTTTTTTTGAATGAAACGAGCATAAAAACGCATGAAACATGAGTTTTCGGTGCAAACAAAGATTGTGGAGAAATATTTTTGAATGAACAGAAATATTGGTTTGCATTTTCATAATTTAGTATTAACTATCATTCTTTAGGAAAAATCTATCCGAGTTTTTTTTAAAGAAACGAGCATAAAAATGTACAGACTTTTCGGTGCAAACATAGATTGTGGAGAAATATTTTTAAATTAATATAAATTTTCGTTTGCATTTGAATAATTTAGTATTAACTATCATTCTTTACGAAAATCTATCCGTGTTTTTTTTGAATGAAACGAGCATAAAAACGCATGAAACATGAGTTTTCGGTGCAAACAAAGATTGTGGAGAAATATTTTTGAATGAACAGAAATATTGGTTTGCAATTTAATAATTTAGTATTAACTATCATTCTTTACGAAAAATCTATCCGAGTTTTTTTTAATCAAACGAGCGTAAAACGCATGAAACATGAGTTTTCGGTATAAACATAGATTGTGGAGAAATATTTTTAAATGAACATAAATTTTGGTTTGCATTTGAATAATTTAGTATTAACTATCATTCTTTTCGAAAAATCTATCCGTGTTTTTTTTTGAATGAAACGAGCATAAAAACGCAAGAAACATTAGTTTTCGGTGCAAACAAAGATTGTGGAGAAATATTTTTGAATGAACAGAAATATTGGTTTGCATTTTAATAATTTAGTATTAACTATCATTCTTTAGGAAAAATCTATCCGAGTTTTTTTTAAAGAAACGAGCATAAAAACGCACAAAACATGAGTTTTCGGTGCAAACATAGATTGTGGAGAAATATTTTTAACTTAATATAAATTTTCGTTTGCATTTGAATAATTTAGTATTAACTATCATTCTTTACGAAAAATCTATCCGTGTTTTTTTTGAATGAAACGAGCATAAAAACGCATGAAACATGAGTTTTCGGTGCAAACAAAGATTGTGGAGAAATATTTTTGAATGAACATAAATATTGGTTTGCATTTTAATAATTTAGTATTAACTATCGTTCTTTACGAAAAATCTATCCGAGTTTTTTTTAATGAAACGAGCACAAGACCGCACAAAACATGAGTTTTCGGTGCAAACATAGATTGTGGAGAAATATTTTTAAATGAACATAAATTTTTGTTTGCATTTGAATAATTTAGTATTAACTATCATTCTTTGTGAAAAATCTATCCGTGTTTTTTTGAATGAAACGAGCATAAAAACGCATGAAACATGAGTTTTCGGTGCAAACAAAGATTGTGGAGAAATATTTTTGAATGAACAGAAATATTGGTTTGCAATTTAATAATTTAGTATTAACTATCATTCTTTACGAAAAATCTATCCGAGTTTTTTTTAATGAAACGAGCGTAAAAACGCATGAAACATGAGTTTTCGGTATAAACATAGATTTTGGAGAAATATTTTTAAATGAACATAAATTTTGGTTTGCATTTGAATAATTTAGTATTAACTATCATTCTTTACGAAAAATCTATCCGTGTTTTTTTTTGAATGAAACGAGCATAAAAACGCATGAAACATGAGTTTTCGGTGCAAACAAAGATTGTGGAGAAATATTTTTGAATGAACAGAAATATTGGTTTGCATTTTAATAATTTAGTATTAACTATCATTCTTTAGGAAAAATCTATCCGAGTTTTTTTTAAAGAAACGAGCATAAAAATGCACAAAACATGAGTTTTCGGTGCAAACATAGATTGTGGAGAAATATTTTTAAATTAATATAAATTTTCGTTTGCATTTGAATAATTTAGTATTAACTATCATTCTTTACGAAAATCTATCCGTGTTTTTTTTGAATGAAACGAGCATAAAAACGCATGAAACATGAGTTTTCGGTGCAAACAAAGATTGTGGAGAAATATTTTTGAATGAACAGAAATATTGGTTTGCAATTTAATAATTTAGTATTAACTATCATTCTTTACGAAAAATCTATCCGAGTTTTTTTTAATCAAACGAGCGTAAAAACGCATGAAACATGAGTTTTCGGTATAAACATAGATTGTGGAGAAATATTTTTAAATGAACATAAATTTTGGTTTGCATTTGAATAATTTAGTATTAACTATCATTCTTTACGAAAAATCTATCCGATTTTTTTTTGAATGAAACGAGCATAAAAACGCATGAAACATGAGTTTTCGGTGCAAACAAAGATTGTGGAGAAATATTTTTGAATGAACATAAATATTGGTTTGCATTTTAATAATTTAGTATTAACTATCATTCTTTAGGAAAAATCTATCCGAGTTTTTTTTAAAGAAACGAGCATAAAAACGCACAAAACATGAGTTTTCGGTGCAAACATAGATTGTGGAGAAATATTTTTAAATTAATATAAATTTTGGTTTGCATTTGAATAATTTAGTATTAACTATCATTCTTTACGAAAAATCTATCCGTGTTTTTTTTGAATGAAACGAGCATAAAAACGCATGAAACATGAGTTTTCGGTGCAAACAAAGATTGTGGAGAAATATTTTTGAATGAACAGAAATATTGGTTTGCATTTTAATAATTTAGTATTAACTATCATTCTTTACGAAAAATCTATCCGAGTTTTTTTTAAAGAAACGAGCATAAAAATGCACAAAACATGAGTTTTCGGTGCAAACATAGATTGTGGAGAAATATTTTTAAATTAATATAAATTTTGGTTTGCATTTGAATAATTTAGTATTAACTATCATTCTTTACGAAAAATCTATCCGTGTTTTTTTTGAATGAAACGAGCATAAAAACGCATGAAACATGAGTTTTCGGTGCAAACAAAGATTGTGGAGAAATATTTTTGAATGAACATAAATATTGGTTTGCATTTTAATAATTTAGTATTAACTATCGTTCTTTACGAAAAATCTATCCGAGTTTTTTTTTAAAGAAACGAGCATAAAAACGCACAAAACATGAGTTTTCGGTGCAAACATAGATTGTGGAGAAATATTTTTAAATGAACATAAATTTTGGTTTGCATTTGAATAATTTAGTATTAACTATCATTCTTTACGAAAAATCTATCCGTGTTTTTTTTGAATGAAACGAGCATAAAAACGCATGAAACATGAGTTTTCGGTGCAAACAAAGATTGTGGAGAAATATTTTTGAATGAACACAAATATTGGTTTGCATTTTAATAATTTAGTATTAACTATCATTCTTTAGGAAAAATCTATCCGTGTTTTTTTTAAAGAAACGAGCATAAAAACGCACAAAACATGAGTTTTCGGTGCAAACATAGATTGTGGAGAAATATTTTTAAATTAATATAAATTTTGGTTTGCATTTGAATAATTTAGTATTAACTATCATTCTTTACGAAAAATCTATCCGTGTTTTTTTTTAATGAAACGAGCATAAAAACGCACAAAACATGAGTTTTCGGTGCAAACATAGATTGTGGAGAAATATTTTAAAATGAACACAAATTTTTGTTTGCATTTGAATAATTTAGTATTAACTATCATTCTTTGTGAAAAATCTATCCGTGTTTTTTTGAATGAAACGTGCGTAAAAACGGACAAAACATGAGTTTTCGGTGCAAACAAAGATTGTGGAGAAATATTTTTGAATGAACAGAAATATTGGTTTGCAATTTAATAATTTAGTATTAACTATCATTCTTTACGAAAAATCTATCCGAGTTTTTTTTAATGAAACGAGCGTAAAAACGCATGAAACATGAGTTTTCGGTATAAACATAGATTGTGGAGAAATATTTTTAAATGAACATAAATTTTGGTTTGCATTTGAATAATTTAGTATTAACTATCATTCTTTACGAAAAATCTATCCGTGTTTTTTTTGAATGAAACGAGCATAAAAACGCATGAAACATGAGTTTTCGGTGCAAACAAAGATTGTGGAGAAATATTTTTGAATGAACAGAAATATTGGTTTGCATTTTAATAATTTAGTATTAACTATCATTCTTTAGGAAAAATCTATCCGAGTTTTTTTTTAAAGAAACGAGCATAAAAATGCACAAAACATGAGTTTTCGGTGCAAACATAGATTGTGGAGAAATATTTTTAAATTAATATAAATTTTCGTTTGCATTTGAATAATTTAGTATTAACTATCATTCTTTACGAAAATCTATCCGTGTTTTTTTTGAATGAAACGAGCATAAAAACGCATGAAACATGAGTTTTCGGTGCAAACAAAGATTGTGGAGAAATATTTTTGAATGAACAGAAATATTGGTTTGCAATTTAATAATTTAGTATTAACTATCATTCTTTACGAAAAATCTATCCGAGTTTTTTTTAATCAAACGAGCGTAAAAACGCATGAAACATGAGTTTTCGGTATAAACATAGATTGTGGAGAAATATTTTTAAATGAACATAAATTTTGGTTTGCATTTGAATAATTTAGTATTAACTATCATTCTTTACGAAAAATCTATCCGTGTTTTTTTGAATGAAACGAGCATAAAAACGCATGAAACATGAGTTTTCGGTGCAAACAAAGATTGTGGAGAAATATTTTTGAATGAACAGAAATATTGGTTTGCATTTTCATAATTTAGTATTAACTATCATTCTTTAGGAAAAATCTATCCGAGTTTTTTT
Organism: Juncus inflexus; assembly: GCA_024447665.1. Classification (NCBI taxonomy): domain Eukaryota; kingdom Viridiplantae; phylum Streptophyta; class Magnoliopsida; order Poales; family Juncaceae; genus Juncus; species Juncus inflexus. The sequence continues at coordinate 8,536,782 of JAJHPC010000020.1, read as the reverse complement.
TAAAGAAACGAGCATAAAAATGCACAAAACATGAGTTTTCGGTGCAAACATAGATTGTGGAGAAATATTTTTAAATTAATATAAATTTTCGTTTGCATTTGAATAATTTAGTATTAACTATCATTCTTTACGAAAAATCTATCCGTGTTTTTTTTGAATGAAACGAGCATAAAAACGCATGAAACATGAGTTTTCGGTGCAAACAAAGATTGTGGAGAAATATTTTTGAATGAACAGAAATATTGGTTTGCAATTTAATAATTTAGTATTAACTATCATTCTTTACGAAAAATCTATCCGATTTTTTTTAATCAAACGAGCGTAAAAACGCATGAAACATGAGTTTTCGGTATAAACATAGATTGTGGAGAAATATTTTTAAATGAACATAAATTTTGGTTTGCATTTGAATAATTTAGTATTAACTATCATTCTTTACGAAAAATCTATCCGTGTTTTTTTTTGAATGAAACGAGCATAAAAACGCATGAAACATGAGTTTTCGGTGCAAACAAAGATTGTGGAGAAATATTTTTGAATGAACAGAAATATTGGTTTGCATTTTAATAATTTAGTATTAACTATCATTCTTTAGGAAAAATCTATCCGAGTTTTTTTTAAAGAAACGAGCATAAAAACGCACAAAACATGACTTTTCGGTGCAAACATAGATTGTGGAGAAATATTTTTAAATTAATATAAATTTTCGTTTGCATTTGAATAATTTAGTATTAACTATCATTCTTTACGAAAAATCTATCCGTGTTTTTTTTGAATGAAACGAGCATAAAAACGCATGAAACATGAGTTTTCGGTGCAAACAAAGATTGTGGAGAAATATTTTTGAATGAACATAAATATTGGTTTGCATTTTAATAATTTAGTATTAACTATCATTCTTTACGAAAAATCTATCCGAGTTTTTTTTAATGAAACGAGCATAAAAACGCATGAAACATGAGTTTTCGGTGCAAACATAGATTGTGGAGAAATATTTTTAAATGAACATAAATTTTGGTTTGCATTTGAATAATTTAGTATTAACTATCATTCTTTACGAAAAATCTATCCGTGTTTTTTTTTGAATGAAACGAGCATAAAAACGCATGAAACATGAGTTTTCGGTGCAAACAAAGATTGTGGAGAAATATTTTTGAATGAACAGAAATATTGGTTTGCATTTTAATAATTTAGTATTAACTATCATTCTTTACGAAAAATCTATCCGAGTTTTTTTTAATGAAACGAGCATAAAAACGCACGAAACATGAGTTTTCGGTGCAAACATAGATTGTGGAGAAATATTTTTAAATTAACATAAATTTTGGTTTGCATTTGAATAATTTAGTATTAACTATCATTCTTTACGAAAAATCTATCCGTGTTTTTTTTGAATGAAACGAGCATAAAAACGCATGAAACATGAGTTTTCGGTGCAAACAAAGATTGTGGAGAAATATTTTTGAATGAACAGAAATATTGGTTTGCATTTTAATAATTTAGTATTAACTATCATTCTTTAGGAAAAATCTATCCGAGTTTTTTTTATAGAAACGAGCATAAAAATGCACAAAACATGACTTTTCGGTGCAAACATAGATTGTGGAGAAATATTTTTAAATTAATATAAATTTTGGTTTGCATTTGAATAATTTAGTATTAACTATCATTCTTTACGAAAAATCTATCCGTGTTTTTTTTTAATGAAACGAGCATAAAAACGCATGAAACATGAGTTTTCGGTGCAAACAAAGATTGTGGAGAAATATTTTTGAATGAACAGAAATATTGGTTTGCAATTTAATAATTTAGTATTAACTATCATTCTTTACGAAAAATCTATCCGAGTTTTTTTTAATCAAACGAGCATAAAAACGCATGAAACATGAGTTTTCGGTGCAAACATAGATTGTGGAGAAATATTTTTAAATGAACATAAATTTTGGTTTGCATTTGAATAATTTAGTATTAACTATCATTCTTTACGAAAAATCTATCCGTGTTTTTTTTGAATGAAACGAGCATAAAAACGCATGAAACATGAGTTTTCGGTGCAAACAAAGATTGTGGAGAAATATTTTTGAATGAACAGAAATATTGGTTTGCATTTTAATAATTTAGTATTAACTATCATTCTTTAGGAAAAATCTATCCGAGTTTTTTTTAATGAAACGAGCATAAAAACGCACAAAACATGAGTTTTCGGTGCAAACATAGATTGTGGAGAAATATTTTTAAATTAACATAAATTTTGGTTTGCATTTGAATAATTTAGTATTAACTATCATTCTTTACGAAAAATCTATCCGTGTTTTTTTTGAATGAAACGAGCATAAAAACGCATGAAACATGAGTTTTCGGTGCAAACAAAGATTGTGGAGAAATATTTTTGAATGAACAGAAATATTGGTTTGCATTTTAATAATTTAGTATTAACTATCATTCTTTACGAAAAATCTATCCGAGTTTTTTTTAATGAAACGAGCATAAAAACGCATGAAACATGAGTTTTCGGTGCAAACAAAGATTGTGGAGAAATATTTTTGAATGAACATAAATTATTGGTTTGCATTTGAATAATTTAGTATTAACTATCATTCTTTACGAAAAATCTATCCGTGTTTTTTTTTAATGAAACGAGCATAAAAACGCACAAAACATGAGTTTTCGGTGCAAACAAAGATTGTGGAGAAATATTTTTAAATGAACACAAATTTTTGTTTGCATTTGAATAATTTAGTATTAACTATCATTCTTTACGAAAAATCTATCCGTGTTTTTTTTAATGAAACGAGCATAAAAACGCACGAAACATGAGTTTTAGGTGCAAACAAAGATTGTGGAGAAATATTTTTAAATGAACATAAATTTTGGTTTGCATTTGAATAATTTAGTATTAACTATCATTCTTTACGAAAAATCTATCCGTGTTTTTTTTGAATGAAACGAGCGTAAAAACGCATGAAACATGAGTTTTCGGTGCAAACAAAGATTGTGGAGAAATATTTTTGAATGAACAGAAATATTGGTTTGCATTTTAATAATTTAGTATTAACTATCATTCTTTACGAAAAATCTATCCGAGTTTTTTTTAATGAAACGAGCATAAAAACGCATGAAACATGAGTTTTCGGTGCAAACATAGATTGTGGAGAAATATTTTTAAATGAATATAAATTTTGGTTTGCATTTGAATAATTTAGTATTAACTATCATTCTTTACGAAAAATCTATCCGTGTTTTTTTTGAATGAAACGAGCATAAAAACGCATGAAACATGAGTTTTCGGTGCAAACAAAGATTGTGGAGAAATATTTTTGAATGAACATAAATATTGGTTTGCATTTTAATAATTTAGTATTAACTATCATTCTTTACGAAAAATCTATCCGAGTTTTTTTTAAAGAAACGAGCATAAAAACGCACAAAACATGAGTTTTCGGTGCAAACATAGATTGTGGAGAAATATTTTTAAATGAACATATAAATTTTGGTTTGCATTTGAATAATTTAGTATTAACTATCATTCTTTACGAAAAATCTATCCGTGTTTTTTTTGAATGAAACGAGCATAAAAACGCATGAAACATGAGTTTTCGGTGCAAACAAAGATTGTGGAGAAATATTTTTAAATGAACACAAATTTTGGTTTGCATTTGAATAATTTAGTATTAACTATCATTCTTTATGAAAAATCTATCCGTGTTTTTTTTAATGAAACGAGCATAAAAACGCACAAAACATGAGTTTTCGGTGCAAACAAAGATTGTGGAGAAATATTTTTGAATGAACATAAATATTGGTTTGCATTTTAATAATTTAGTATTAACTATCATTCTTTACGAAAAATCTATCCGAGTTTTTTTTAATGAAACGAGCATAAAAACGCACGAAACATGAGTTTTCGGTGCAAACAAAGATTGTGGAGAAATATTTTTGAATGAATATAAATTTTGGTTTGCATTTTAATAATTTAGTATTAACTATCATTCTTTACGAAAAATCTATCCGAGTTTTTTTTGAATGAAACGAGCATAAAAACGCATGAAACATGAGTTTTCGGTGCAAACAAAGATTGTGGAGAAATATTTTTGAATGAACATAAATTTTGGTTTGCATTTTAATAATTTAGTATTAACTATCATTCTTTACGAAAAATCTATCCGAGTTTTTTTTTTAAAGAAACGAGCATAAAAACGCACAAAACATGAGTTTTCGGTGCAAACAAAGATTGTGGAGAAATATTTTTAAATGAACAAAAATTTTGGTTTGCATTTTAATAATTTAGTATTAACTATCATTCTTTACGAAAAATCTATCCGTGTTTTTTTTGAATAAAACGAGTATAAAAACGCAGAAAACATGAGTTTTCGGTGCAAACAAAGATTGTGGAGAAATATTTTAAAATGAACACAAATTTTTGTTTGCATTTGAATAATTTAGTATTAACTATCATTCTTTATGAAAAATATATCCGTGTTCTTTTTTGAATGAAACGTGCATAAAAACGGACAAAACATGAGTTTTCGGTGCAAACAAAGATTGTGGAGAAATATTTTTGAATGAACAGAAATATTGGTTTGCAATTTAATAATTTAGTATTAACTATCATTCTTTACGAAAAATCTATCCGAGTTTTTTTTAATGAAACGAGCGTAAAAACGCATGAAACATGAGTTTTCGGTATAAACATAGATTGTGGAGAAATATTTTTAAATGAACATAAATTTTGGTTTGCATTTGAATAATTTAGTATTAACTATCATTCTTTACGAAAAATCTATCCGTGTTTTTTTTGAATGAAACGAGCATAAAAACGCATGAAACATGAGTTTTCGGTGCAAACAAAGATTGTGGAGAAATATTTTTGAATGAACATAAATATTGGTTTGCAATTTAATAATTTAGTATTAACTATCATTCTTTACGAAAAATCTATCCGAGTTTTTTTTAATGAAACGAGCATAAAAACGCATGAAACATGAGTTTTCGGTGAAAACATAGATTGTGGAGAAATATTTTTAAATGAACATAAATTTTTGTTTGCATTTGAATAATTTAGTATTAACTATCATTCTTTACGAAAAATCTATCCGTGTTTTTTTTGAATGAAACGAGCATAAAAACGCATGAAACATGAGTTTTCGGTGCAAACAAAGATTGTGGAGAAATATTTTTGAATGAACAAAAATATTGGTTTGCATTTTAATAATTTAGTATTAACTATCATTCTTTACGAAAAATCTATCCGTGTTTTTTTTAATGAAACGAGCGAAAAAACGCATGAAACATGAGTTTTCGGTGCAAACAAAGATTGTGGAGAAATATTTTTAAATGAACATAAATTTTGGTTTGCATTTGAATAATTTAGTATTAACTATCATTCTTTACGAAAAATCTATCCGTGTTTTTTTTGAATGAAACGAGCATAAAAACGCATGAAACATGAGTTTTCGGTGCAAACAAAGATTGTGGAGAAATATTTTTGAATGAACATAAATATTGGTTTGCATTTTAATAATTTAGTATTAACTATCATTCTTTACGAAAAATCTATCCGTTTTTTTTTAAAGAAACGAGCATAAAAACGCACAAAACATGAGTTTTCGGTGCAAACATAGATTGTGGAGAAATATTTTTAATTTAATATAAATTTTGGTTTGCATTTGAATAATTTAGTATTAACTATCATTCTTTACGAAAAATCTATCCGTGTTTTTTTTGAATGAAACGAGCATAAAAACGCAAGAAACATGAGTTTTCGGTGCAAACAAAGATTGTGGAGAAATATTTTAAAATGAACACAAATTTTTGTTTGCATTTGAATAATTTAGTATTAACTATCATTCTTTATGAAAAATATATCCGTGTTTTTTTGAACGAAACGTGCGTAAAAACGGACAAAACATGAGTTTTCGGTGCAAACAAAGATTGTGGAGAAATATTTTTGAATGAACAGAAATATTGGTTTGCAATTTAATAATTTAGTATTAACTATCATTCTTTACGAAAAATCTATCCGAGTTTTTTTTAATGAAACGAGCGTAAAAACGCATGAAACATGAGTTTTCGGTGCAAACATAGATTGTGGAGAAATATTTTTAAATGAATATAAATTTTGGTTTGCATTTGAATAATTTAGTATTAACTATCATTCTTTACGAAAAATCTATCCGTGTTTTTTTTGAATGAAACGAGCATAAAAACACATGAAACATGAGTTTTCGGTGCAAACAAAGATTGTGGAGAAATATTTTTGAATGAACATAAATATTGGGTTGCATTTTAATAATTTAGTATTAACTATCATTCTTTACGAAAAATCTATCCGAGTTTTTTTTTAAAGAAACGAGCATAAAAAACGCACAAAACATGAGTTTTCGGTGCAAACATAGATTGTGGAGAAATATTTTTAAATGACATAAATTTTGGTTTGCATTTGAATAATTTAGTATTAACTATCATTCTTTACGAAAAATCTATCCGTGTTTTTTTTGAATGAAACGAGCATAAAAACGCAAGAAACATGAGTTTTCGGTGCAAACAAAGATTGTGGAGAAATATTTTTGAATGAACATAAATATTGGGTTGCATTTTGAAAATTTAGTATTAACTATCATTCTTTACGAAAAATCTATCCGAGGTTTTTTTTAATGAAACGAGCATAAAAACGCACAAAACATGAGTTTTCGGTGCAAACATAGATTGTGGAGAAATATTTTAAAATGAACATAAATTTTTGTTTGCATTTGAATAATTTAGTATTAACTATCATTCTTTGTGAAAAATCTATCCGTGTTTTTTTGAATGAAACGAGCATAAAAACGCACAAAACATGAGTTTTCGGTGCAAACAAAGATTGTGGAGAAATATTTTTGAATGAACATAAATATTGGTTTGCAATTTAATAATTTAGTATTAACTATCATTCTTTACGAAAAATCTATCCGAGTTTTTTTTAATGAAACAAGCATAAAAACGCATGAAACATGAGTTTTCGGTATAAACATAGATTGTGGAGAAATATTTTTAAATGAACATAAATTTTGGTTTGCATTTGAATAATTTAGTATTAACTATCATTCTTTACGAAAAATCTATCCGTCTTTTTTTTGAATGAAACGAGCATAAAAACGCATGAAACATGAGTTTTCGGTGCAAACAAAGATTGTGGAGAAATATTTTTAAATGAACAGAAATATTGGTTTGCATTTTAATAATTTAGTATTAACTATCATTCTTTAAGAAAAATCTATCCGAGTTTTTTTTAAAGAAACGAGCATAAAAACGCATGAAACATGAGTTTTCGGTGCAAACATAGATTGTGGAGAAATATTTTTAAATGAATATAAATTTTGGTTTGCATTTGAATAATTTAGTATTAACTATCATTCTTTACGAAAAATCTATCCGTGTTTTTTTTGAATGAAACGAGCATAAAAACGCATGAAACATGAGTTTTCGGTGCAAACAAAGATTGTGGAGAAATATTTTTGAATGAACATAAATATTGGTTTGCATTTTAATAATTTAGTATTAACTATCATTCTTTACGAAAAATCTATCCGAGTTTTTTTTTAAAGAAACGAGCATAAAAACGCACAAAACATGAGTTTTCGGTGCAAACATAGATTGTGGAGAAATATTTTTAAATGAACATAAATTTTGGTTTGCATTTGAATAATTTAGTATTAACTATCATTCTTTACGAAAAATCTATCCGAGTGTTTTTTTTGAATGAAACGAGCATAAAAACGCATGAAACATGAGTTTTCGGTGCAAACAAAGATTGTGGAGAAATATTTTAAAATGAACACAAATTTTTGTTTGCATTTGAATAATTTAGTATTAACTATCATTCTTTATGAAAAATATATCCGTGTTTCTTTTGAATGAAACGTGCGTAAAAACGCACAAAACATGAGTTTTCGGTGCAAACAAAGATTGTGGAGAAATATTTTTGAATGAACATAAATATTGGTTTGCAATTTAATAATTTAGTATTAACTATCATTCTTTACGAAAAATCTATCCGAGTTTTTTTTAATGAAACGAGCGTAAAAACGCATGAAACATGAGTTTTCGATATAAACATAGATTGTGGAGAAATATTTTTAAATAAACATAAATTTTGGTTTGCATTTGAATAATTTAGTATTAACTATCATTCTTTACGAAAAATCTATCCTTGTTTTTTTTGAATGAAACGAGCATAAAAACGCATGAAACATGAGTTTTCGGTGCAAACAAAGATTGTGGAGAAATATTTTTGAATGAACATAAATATTGGTTTGCAATTTAATAATTTTGTATTAACTATCATTCTTTACGAAAAATCTATCCGAGTTTTTTTAATGAAACGAGCGTAAAAACGCATGAAACATGAGTTTTCGGTGTAAATATAGATTGTTGAGAAATATTTTTAAATGAACATAAATTTTGGTTTGCATTTGAATAATTTAGTATTAACTATCATTCTTTACGAAAAATCTATCCGTGTTTTTTTTGAATGAAACGAGCATAAAAACGCATGAAACATGAGTTTACGGTGCAAACAAAGATTGTGGAGAAATATTTTTGAATGAACAAAAATATTGGTTTGCATTTTAATAATTTAGTATTAACTATCATTCTTTACGAAAATTTATCCGTGTTTTTTTTTAATGAAACGAGCAAAAAAACGCATGAAACATTAGTCTTCCGTGCAAACAAAGATTGTGGAGAAATATTTTTGAATGAACAGAAATATTGGTTTGCATTTTAATAATTTAGTATTAATTATCATTCTTTACGAAAAATCTATCCGTGTTTTTTTTGAATGAAACGAGCATAAAAACGCATGAAACATGAGTTTTCGGTGCAAACAAAGATTGTGGAGAAATATTTTTGAATGAACATAAATATTGGGTTGCATTTTAATAATTTAGTATTAACTATCGTTCTTTACGAAAAATCTATCCGAGTTTTTTTTTAAAGAAACGAGCATAAAAACACACAAAACAAGAGTTTTCGGTGCAAACATAGATTGTGGAGAAATATTTTTAAATGTATTTTGGTTTGCATTTGAATAATTTAGTATTAACTATCATTCTTTACGAAAAATCTATCCGTGTTTTTTTTGAATGAAACGAGCATAAAAACGCAAGAAACATGAGTTTTCGGAGCGAACAAAGATTGTGGAGAAATATTTTAAAATGAACACAAATTTTTGTTTGCATTTGAATAATTTAGTATTAACTATCATTCTTTATGAAAAATATATCCGTGTTCTTTTGAACGAAACGTGCGTAAAAACGGACAAAACATGAGTTTTCGGTGCAAACAAAGATTGTGGAGAAATATTTTTGAATGAACATAAATATTGGTTTGCAATTTAATAATTTAGTATTAACTATCATTCTTTACGAAAAATCTATCCGTTTTTTTTTAATGAAACGAGCGTAAAAACGCATGAAACATGAGTTTTCGGTGCAAACATAGATTGTGGAGAAATATTTTTAAATGAACATAAATTTTGGTTTGCATTTGAATAATTTAGTATTAACTATCATTCTTTACGAAAAATCTATCCGTGTTTTTTTTGAATGAAACGAGCATAAAAACGCATGAAACATGAGTTTTCGGTGCAAACAAAGATTGTGGAGAAATATTTTTGAATGAACATAAATATTGGTTTGCATTTTAATAATTTAGTATTAACTATCATTCTTTACGAAAAATCTATCCGAGTTTTTTTTAATGAAACGAGCATAAAAACGCACAAAACATGAGTTTTCGGTGCAAACATAGATTGTGGAGAAATATTTTTAAAATGAACATAAATTTTTGTTTGCATTTGAATAATTTAGTATTAACTATCATTCTTTGTGAAAAATATATCCGTGTTCTTTTGAATGAAACGTGCATAAAAACGGACAAAACATGAGTTTTCGGTGCAAACAAAGATTGTGGAGAAATATTTTTGAATGAACAGAAATATTGGTTTGCAATTTAATAATTTAGTATTAACTATCATTCTTTACGAAAAATCTATCCGAGTTTTTTTTAATGAAACAAGCATAAAAACGCATGAAACATGAGTTTTCGGTATAAACATAGATTGTGGAGAAATATTTTTAAATGAACATAAATTTTGGTTTGCATTTGAATAATTTAGTATTAACTATTATTCTTTACGAAAAATCTATCCGTCTTTTTTTTGAATGAAACGAGCATAAAAACGCATGAAACATGAGTTTTCGGTGCAAACAAAGATTGTGGAGAAATATTTTTGAATGAACAGAAATATTGGTTTGCATTTTAATAATTTAGTATTAACTATCATTCTTTACGAAAAATCTATCCGAGTTTTTTTTAAAGAAACGAGCATAAAAACGCATGAAACATGAGTTTTCGTTGCAAACATAGATTGTGGAGAAATATTTTTAAATGAATATAAATTTTGGTTTGCATTTGAATAATTTAGTATTAACTATCATTCTTTACGAAAAATATATCCGTGTTTTTTTTGAATGAAACGAGCATAAAAACGCATGAAACATGAGTTTTCGGTGCAAACAAAGATTGTGGAGAAATATTTTTGAATGAACATAAATATTGGGTTGCATTTTAATAATTGAGTATTAACTATCATTCTTTACGAAAAATCTATCCGTCTTTTTTTTGAATGAAACGAGCATAAAAACGCATGAAACATGAGTTTTCGGTGCAAACAAAGATTGTGGAGAAATATTTTTAAATGAACATAAATTTTGGTTTGCATTTTAATAATTTAGTATTAACTATCATTCTTTAAGAAAAATCTATCCGTGTTTTTTTTAATGAAACGAGCATAAAAACGCATGAAACATGAGTTTTCGGTGCAAACATAGATTGTGGAGAAATATTTTTAAATGAATATAAATTTTGGTTTGCATTTGAATAATTTAGTATTAACTATCATTCTTTACGAAAAATCTATCCGTGTTTTTTTTGAATGAAACGAGCATAAAAACGCATGAAACATGAGTTTTCGGTGCAAACAAAGATTGTGGAGAAATATTTTTGAATGAACAGAAATATTGGTTTGCATTTTAATAATTTAGTATTAACTATCATTCTTTACGAAAAATCTATCCGTGTTTTTTTTAATGAAACGAGCATAAAAACGCACAAAACATGAGTTTTCGGTGCAAACATAGATTGTGGAGAAATATTTTTAAATGAACTAAATTTTGGTTTGCATTTGAATAATTTAGTATTAACTATCATTCTTTACGAAAAATCTATCCGTGTTTTTTTTGAATGAAACGAGCATAAAAACGCATGAAACATGAGTTTTCGGTGCAAACAAAGATTGTGGAGAAATATTTTTAAAATGAACACAAATTTTGGTTTGCATTTGAATAATTTAGTATTAACTATCATTCTTTATGAAAAATATATCCGTGTTTTTTTGAATGAAACGAGCATAAAAACGCACAAAACATGAGTTTTCGGTGCAAACAAAGATTGTGGAGAAATATTTTTGAATGAACATAAATATTGGTTTGCAATTTAATAATTTAGTATTAACTATCATTCTTTACGAAAAATCTATCCGAGTTTTTTTTAATGAAACGAGCGTAAAAACGCATGAAACATGTGTTTTCGGTATAAACATAGATTGTGGAGAAATATTTTTAAATGAACATAAATTTTGGTTTGCATTTGAATAATTTAGTATTAACTATCATTCTTTACGAAAAATCTATCCGTGTTTTTTTTTGAATGAAACGAGCATAAAAACGCATGAAACATGAGTTTTCGGTGCAAACAAAGATTGTGGAGAAATATTTTTAAATGAACATAAATTTTGGTTTGCATTTGAATAATTTAGTATTAACTATCATTCTTTACGAAAAATCTATCCGAGTTTTTTTTAATGAAACGAGCATAAAAACGCACAAAACATGAGTTTTCGGTGCAAACATAGATTGTGGAGAAATATTTTTAAATGAACAAAAATATTGGTTTGCATTTGATTAATTTAGTATTAACTATCATTCTTTACAAAAAATCTATCCGTGTTTTTTTTGAATGAAACGAGCATAAAAACGCATGAAACATGAGTTTTCGGTGCAAACAAAGATTGTGGAGAAATATTTTAAAATGAACACAAATTTTTGTTTGCATTTGAATAATTTAGTATTAACTATCATTCTTTGCGAAAAATATATCCGTGTTCTTTTGAATGAAACGTGCGTAAAAACGCACAAAACATGAGTTTTCGGTACAAACAAAGATTGTGGAGAAATATTTTTGAATGAACATAAATATTGGTTTGCAATTTAATAATTTAGTATTAACTATCATTCTTTACGAAAAATCTATCCGAGTTTTTTTAATGAAACGAGCGTAAAAACGCATGAAACATGAGTTTTCGGTGCAAACATAGATTGTGGAGAAATATTTTTAAATGAACATAAATTTTGGTTTGCATTTGAATAATTTAGTATTAACTATCATTCTTTTACGAAAAATCTATCCGAGTTTTTTTTAATGAAACGAGCATAAAACCGCACAAAACATGAGTTTTCGGTGCAAACATAGATTGTGGAGAAATATTTTTAAATGAATATAAATTTTGGTTTGCATTTGAATAATTTAGTATTAACTATCATTCTTTACGAAAAATCTATCCGTGCTTTTTTTGAATGAAACGAGCATAAAAACGCATGAAACATGAGTTTTCGGTGCAAACAAAGATTGTGGAGAAATATTTTTGAATGAACATAAATATTGGGTTGCATTTTAATAATTTAGTATTAACTATCATTCTTTACGAAAAATCTATCCGAGTTTTTTTTTAAAGAAACGAGCATAAAAACGCACAAAACAAGAGTTTTCGGTGCAAACATAGATTGTGGAGAAATATTTTTAAATGTATTTTGGTTTGCATTTGAATAATTTAGTATTAACTATCATTCTTTACGAAAAATCTATCCGTGTTTTTTTTGAATGAAACGAGCATAAAAACGCAAGAAACATGAGTTTTCGGAGCAAACAAAGATTGTGGAGAAATATTTTAAAATGAACACAAATTTTTGTTTGCATTTGAATAATTTAGTATTAACTATCATTCTTTGTGAAAAATATATCCGTGTTCTTTTGAACGAAACGTGCGTAAAAAACGGACAAAACATGAGTTTTCGGTGCAAACAAAGATTGTGGAGAAATATTTTTGAATGAACATAAATATTGGTTTGCAATTTAATAATTTAGTATTAACTATCATTCTTTACGAAAAATCTATCCGAGTTTTTTTTAATGAAACGAGCGTAAAAACGCATGAAACATGAGTTTTCGGTGTAAATATAGATTGTGGAGAAATATTTTTAAATGAACGTAAATTTTGGTTTGCATTTGAATAATTTAGTATTAACTATCATTCTTTACGAAAAATCTATCCGTGTTTTTTTTGAATGAAACGAGCATAAAAACGCATGAAACATGAGTTTTCGGTGCAAACAAAGATTGTGGAGAAATATTTTTGAATGAACAGAAATATTGGTTTGCATTTTGATAATTTAGTATTAACTATCATTCTTTACGAAAAATCTATCCGAGTTTTTTTTAATGAAACGAGCATAAGACCGCACAAAACATGAGTTTTCGGTGCAAACATAGATTGTGGAGAAATATTTTTAAATGAACAGAAATTTTGGTTTGCATTTGATTAATTTAGTATTAACTATCATTCTTTACAAAAAATGTATCCGTGTTTTTTTTTGAATGAAACGAGCATAAAAACGCATGAAACATGAGTTATCGGTGCAAACAAAGATTGTGGAGAAATATTTTAAAATGAACACAAATTTTTGTTTGCATTTGAATAATTTAGTATTAACTATCATTCTTTACGAAAAATCTATCCGTGTTTTTTTGAATGAAACGTGCGTAAAAACGCACAAAACATGAGTTTTCGGTGCAAACAAAGATTGTGGAGAAATATTTTTGAATGAACATAAATATTGGTTTGCAATTTGAATAATTTAGTATTAACTATCATTCTTTACGAAAAATCTATCCGAGTTTTTTTAATGAAACGAGCATAAAAACGCATGAAACATGAGTTTTCGGTGCAAACATAGATTGTGGAGAAATATTTTTAAATGAACATAAATTTTGGTTTGCATTTGAATAATTTAGTATTAACTATCATTCTTTACAAAAAATCTATCCGTGTTTTTTTGAATGAAACGAGCATAAAAACGCATGAAACATGAGTTTTCGGTGCAAACAAAGATTGTGGAGAAATATTTTTAAAATGAACACAAATTTTGGTTTGCATTTGAATAATTTAGTATTAACTATCATTCTTTGTGAAAAATATATCCGTGTTTTTTTGAATGAAACGTGCGCAAAAAACGCACAAAACATGAGTTTTCGGTGCAAACAAAGATTGTGGAGAAATATTTTTAAATGAACATAAATTTTGGTTTGCATTTGAATAATTTAGTATTAACTATCATTCTTTACGAAATATCTATCCGTATTTTTTTTGAATGAAACGAGCATAAAAACGCATGAAACATGAGTTTTCGGTGCAAACAAAGATTGTGGAGAAATATTTTTGAATGAACATAAATATTGGTTTGCAATTTAATAATTTAGTATTAACTATCATTCTTTACGAAAAATCTATCCGAGTTTTTTTTAATGAAACGAGCGTAAAAACGCATGAAACATGAGTTTTCGGTGTAAACATAGATTGTGGAGAAATATTTTTAAATGAACATAAATTTTGGTTTGCATTTGAATAATTTAGTATTAACTATCATTCTTTACGAAAAATCTATCCGTGTTTTTTTTGAATGAAACGAGCATAAAAACGCATGAAACATGAGTTTTCGGTGCAAACAAAGATTGTGGAGAAATATTTTTGAATGAACAAAAATATTGGTTTGCATTTTAATAATTTAGTATTAACTATCATTCTTTACGAAAAATCTATCCGAGTTTTTTTTTAATGAAACGAGCATAAGACCGCACAAAACATGAGTTTTCGGTGCAAACATAGATTGTGGAGAAATATTTTTAAATGAACAAAAATATTGGTTTGCATTTGATTAATTTAGTATTAACTATCATTCTTTACAAAAAATGTATCCGTGTTTTTTTTGAATGAAACGAGCATAAAAACGCATGAAACATGAGTTATCGGTGCAAACAAAGATTGTGGAGAAATATTTTAAAATAAACACAAATTTTTGTTTGCATTTGAATAATTTAGTATTAACTATCATTCTTTGCGAAAAATAAATCCGTGTTCCTTTGAACGAAACGAGCGTAAAAACGCACAAAACATGAGTTTTCGGTGCAAACAAAGATTGTGGAGAAATATTTTTGAATGAACATAAATATTGGTTTGCAATTTAATAATTTAGTATTAACTATCATTCTTTACGAAAAATCTATCCGTGTTTTTTTAATGAAACGAGCGTAAAAACGCATGAAACATGAGTTTTCGGTGTAAACATAGATTGTGGAGAAATATTTTTAAATGAACATAAATTTTGGTTTGCATTTGAATAATTTAGTATTAACTATCATTCTTTACGAAAAATCTATCCGAGTTTTTTTTTAATGAAACGAGCATAAGACCGCACAAAACATGAGTTTTCGGTGCAAACATAGATTGTGGAGAAATATTTTTAAATGAATATAAATTTTGGTTTGCATTTGAATAATTTAGTATTAACTAGCATTCTTTACGAAAAATCTATCCGTGTTTTTTTTGAATGAAACGAGCATAAAAACGCATGAAACATGAGTTTTCGGTGTAAACAAAGATTGTGGAGAAAAATTTTTGAATGAACATAAATATTGGGTTGCATTTTAATAATTTAGTATTAACTATCATTCTTTACGAAAAATCTATCCGAGTTTTTTTTTAAAGAAACGAGCATAAAAACTCACAAAACAAGAGTTTTCGGTGCAAACATAGATTGTGGAGAAATATTTTTAAATGTATTTTGGTTTGCATTTGAATAATTTAGTATTAACTATCATTCTTTACGAAAAATCTATCCGTGTTTTTTTTGAATGAAACGAGCATAAAAACGCAAGAAACATGAGTTTTCGGAGCGAACAAAGATTGTGGAGAAATATTTTAAAATGAACACAAATTTTTGTTTGCATTTGAATAATTTAGTATTAACTATCATTCTTTGTGAAAAATATATCCGTGTTCTTTTGAACGAAACGTGCGTAAAAACAGACAAAACATGAGTTTTCGGTGCAAACAAAGATTGTGGAGAAATATTTTTGAATGAACATAAATATTGGTTTGCAATTTAATAATTTAGTATTAACTATCATTCTTTACGAAAAATCTATCCGAGTTTTTTTTAATGAAACGACCGTAAAAACGCATGAAACATGAGTTTTCGGTGTAAATATAGATTGTGGAGAAATATTTTTAAATGAACGTAAATTTTGGTTTGCATTTGAATAATTTAGTATTAACTATCATTCTTTACGAAAAATCTATCCGTGTTTTTTTTGAATGAAACGAGCATAAAAACGCATGAAACATGAGTTTTCGGTGCAAACAAAGATTGTGGAGAAATATTTTTGAATGAATAGAAATATTGGTTTGCATTTTGATAATTTAGTATTAACTATCATTCTTTACGAAAAATCTATCCGAGTTTTTTTTAATGAAACGAGCATAAGACCGCACAAAACATGAGTTTTCGGTGCAAACATAGATTGTGGAGAAATATTTTTAAATGAACAAAAATTTTGGTTTGCATTTGATTAATTTAGTATTAACTATCATTCTTTACAAAAAGTGTATCCGTGTTTTTTTAGAATGAAACGAGCATAAAAATGCATGAAACATGAATTATCGGTGCAAACAAAGATTGTGGGGAAATATTTTAAAATGAACACAAATTTTTGTTTGCATTTGAATAATTTAGTATTAACTATCATTCTTTGTGAAAAATAAATCCGTGTTCTTTTCAACGAAACGTGCGTAAAAACAGACAAAACATGAGTTTTCGGTGCAAACAAAGATTGTGGAGAAATATTTTTGAATGAACATAAATATTGGTTTGCAATTTAATAATTTAGTATTAACTATCATTCTTTACGAAAAATCTATCCGAGTTTTTTTTAATGAAACGAGCGTAAAAACGCATGAAACATGAGTTTTCGGTGTAAATATAGATTGTGGAGAAATATTTTTAAATGAACATAAATTTTGGTTTGCATTTGAATAATTTAGTATTAACTATCATTGTTTACGAAAAATCTATCCGTTTTTTTTTTAATGAAACGAGCATAAAACCGCACAAAACATGAGTTTTCGGTGCAAACATAGATTGTGGAGAAATATTTTTAAATGAATATAAATTTTGGTTTGCATTTGAATAATTTAGTATTAACTAGCATTCTTTACGAAAAATCTATCCGTGTTTTTTTTGAATGAAACGAGCATAAAAACGCATGAAACATGAGTTTTCGGTGCAAACAAAGATTGTGGAGAAATATTTTTGAGTGAACATAAATATTGGGTTGCATTTTAATAATTTAGTATTAACTATCATTCTTTACGAAAAATCTATCCGAGTTTTTTTTTAAAGAAACGAGCATAAAAACTCACAAAACAAGAGTTTTCGGTGCAAACATAGATTGTGGAGAAATATTTTTAAATGTAATTTTGGTTTGCATTTGAATAATTTAGTATTAACTATCATTCTTTACGAAAAATCTATCCGTGTTTTTTTTGAATGAAACGAGCATAAAAACGCAAGAAACATGAGTTTTCGGTGCAAAAAAATATTGTGGAGAAATATTTTAAAATGAACACAAATTTTTGTTTGCATTTGAATAATTTAGTATTAACTATCATTCTTTGTGAAAAATATATCCGTGTTCTTTTGAACGAAACGTGCGTAAAAAACGGACAAAACATGAGTTTTCGGTGCAAACAAAGATTGTGGAGAAATATTTTTGAATGAACATAAATATTGGTTTGCAATTTAATAATTTAGTATTAACTATCATTCTTTACGAAAAATCTATCCGAGTTTTTTTTAATGAAACGAGCGTAAAAACGCATGAAACATGAGTTTTCGGTGTAAATATAGATTGTGGAGAAATATTTTTAAATGAACGTAAATTTTGGTTTGCATTTGAATATTTTAGTATTAACTATCATTCTTTACGAAAAATCTATCCGTGTTTTTTTTGAATGAAACGAGCATAAAAACGCATGAAACATGAGTTTTCGGTGCAAACAAAGATTGTGGAGAAATATTTTTGAATGAACAGAAATATTGGTTTGCATTTTGATAATTTAGTATTAACTATCATTCTTTACGAAAAATTTATCCGAGTTTTTTTTAATGAAACGAGCATAAGAACGCAAGAAACATGAGTTTTCGGTGCAAACATAGATTGTGGAGAAATATTTTTAAATGAACAAAAATTTTGGTTTGCATTTGATTAATTTAGTATTAACTATCATTCTTTACAAAAAATGTATCCGTGTTTTTTTGAATGAAACGAGCATAAAAATGCATGAAACATGAATTATTGGTGCAAACAAAGATTGTGGGGAAATATTTTAAAATGAACACAAATTTTTGTTTGCATTTGAATAATTTAGTATTAACTATCATTCTTTGTGAAAAATAAATCCGTGTTCTTTTCAACGAAACGTGCGTAAAAACAGACAAAACATGAGTTTTCGGTGCAAACAAAGATTGTGGAGAAATATTTTTGAATGAACATAAATATTGGTTTGCAATTTAATAATTTAGTATTAACTATCATTCTTTACGAAAAATCTATCCGAGTTTTTTTAATGAAACGAGCGTAAAAAACGCATGAAACATGAGTTTTCGGTGTAAATATAGATTGTGGAGAAATATTTTTAAATGAACATATATTTTGGTTTGCATTTGAATAATTTAGTATTAACTATCATTGTTTACGAAAAATCTATCAGAGTTTTTTTTAATGAAACGAGCATAAGACCGCACAAAACATGAGTTTTCGGTGCAAACATAGATTGTGGAGAAATATTTTTAAATGAATATAAATTTTGGTTTGCATTTGAATAATTTAGTATTAACTAGCATTCTTTACGAAAAATCTATCCGTGTTTTTTTGAATGAAACGAGCATAAAAACGCATGAAACATGAGTTTTCGGTGCAAACAAAGATTGTGGAGAAATATTTTTTAATGAACATAAATATTGGGTTGCATTTTAATAATTTAGTATTAACTATCATTCTTTACGAAATATCTATCCGAGTTTTTTTTTAAAGAAACGAGCATAAAAACGCACAAAACAAGAGTTTTCGGTGCAAACATAGATTGTGGAGAAATATTTTTAAATGTATTTTGGTTTGCATTTGAATAATTTAGTATTAACTATCATTCTTTACGAAAAATCTATCCGTGTTTTTTTTGAATGAAACGAGCATAAAAACGCAAGAAACATGAGTTTTCGGAGCAAACAAAGATTGTGGAGAAATATTTTAAAATGAACACAAATTTTTGTTTGGATTTGAATAATTTAGTATTAACTATCATTCTTTGTGAAAAATATATCCGTGTTCTTTTGAACGAAACGTGCGTAAAAACGGACAAAACATGAGTTTTCGGTGCAAACAAAGATTGTGGAGAAATATTTTTGAATGAACAGAAATATTGGTTTGCAATTTAATAATTTAGTATTTACTATCATTCTTTAAGAAAAATCTATCCGATTTTTTTTAATGAAACAAGCATAAAAACGCATGAAACATGAGTTTTCGGTATAAACATAGATTGTGGAGAAATATTTTTAAATGAACATAAATTTTGGTTTGCATTTGAATAATTTAGTATTAACTATTACTCTTTACGAAAAATCTATCCGTGTTTTTTTTAATGAAACGAGCATAAAAACGCATGAAACATGAGTTTTCGGTGCAAACAAAGATTGTGGAGAAATATTTTTGAATGAACAGAAATATTGGTTTGCATTTTAATAATTTAGTATTAACTATCATTCTTTACGAAAAATCTATCCGAGTTTTTTTTAAAGAAACGAGCATAAAAACGCATGAAACATGAGTTTTCGGTGCAAACATAGATTGTGGAGAAATATTTTTAAATGAATATAAATTTTGGTTTGCATTTGAATAATTTAGTATTAACTATCATTCTTTACGAAAAATCTATCCGTGTTTTTTTTTAATGAAACGAGCATAAAAACGCATGAAACATGAGTTTTCGGTGCAAACAAAGATTGTGGAGAAATATTTTTGAATGAACATAAATATTGGGTTGCATTTTAATAATTTAGTATTAACTATCGTTCTTTACGAAAAATCTATCCGAGTTTTTTTTTAAAGAAACGAGCATAAAAACGCACAAAACAAGAGTTTTCGGTGCAAACATAGATTGTGGAGAAATATTTGTAAATGTATTTTGGTTTCCATTTGAATAATTTAGTATTAACTATCATTCTTTACGAAAAATCTATCCGTGTTTTTTTTTTAATGAAACGAGCATAAAAACGCAAGAAACATGAGTTTTCGGAGCGAACAAAGATTGTGGAGAAATATTTTAAAATGAACACAAATTTTTGTTAATTTTTGTTTGGATTTGAATAATTTAGTATTAAGTATCATTCTTTATGAAAAATATATCCGTGTTCTTTTGAACGAAACGTGCGTAAAAATGGACAAAACATGAGTTTTCGGTGCAAACAAAGATTGTGGAGAAATATTTTTGAATGAACAAAAATATTGGTTTGCAATTTAATAATTTAGTATTAACTATCATTCTTTACAAAAAATCTATCCGAGTTTTTTTTAATGAAACGAGCGTAAAAACGCATGAAACATGAGTTTTCGATATAAACATAGATTGTGGAGAAATATTTTTAAATAAACATAAATTTTGGTTTGCATTTGAATAATTTAGTATTAACTATCATTCTTTACGAAAAATCTATCCGTGTTTTTTTTGAATGAAACAAGCATAAAAACGCAAGAAACATGAGTTTTCGGAGCAAACGAATATTGTGGAGAAATATTTTTAAAATGAACACAAATTTTTGTTTGGATTTGAATAATTTAGTATTAACTATCATTCTTTATGAAAAATATATCCGTGTTTTTTTGAACGAAACGTGCGTAAAAAACGCACAAAACATGAGTTTTCGGTGCAAACAAGGATTGTGGAGAAATATTTTTGAATGAACAGAAATATTGGTTTGCAATTTAATAATTTAGTATTAACTATCATTCTTTACGAAAAATCTATCCGTGTTTTTTTTGAATGAAACGAGCATAAAAACACATGAAACATGAGTTTTCGGTGCAAACAAAGACTGTGGAGAAATATTTTTGAATGAACATAAATATTGGGTTGCATTTTAATAATTTAGTATTAACTATCGTTCTTTACGAAAAATCTATCCGAGTTTTTTTTAATGAAACGAGCATAAGACCGCACAAAACATGAGTTTTCGGAGCAAACATAGATTGTGGAGAAATATTTTTAAATGAACAAAAATTTTGGTTTGCATTTGATTAATTTAGTATTAACTATCATTCTTTACAAAAAATATATCCGTGTTTTTTTTGAATGAAACGAGCATAAAAACGCATGAAACATGAGTTATCGGTGCAAACAAAGATTGTGGAGAAACATTTTAAAATGAACACAAATTTTTGTTTGCATTTGAATAATTTAGTATTAACTATCATTCTTTGTGAAAAATAAATCCGAGTTCCTTTGAACGAAACGTGCGTAAAAACAGACAAAGCATGAGTTTTCGGTGCAAACAAAGATTGTGGAGAAATATTTTTGAATGAACATAAATATTGGTTTGCAATTTAATAATTTAGTATTAACTATCATTCTTTACGAAAAATCTATCCGAGTTTTTTTAATGAAACGAGCGTAAAAACGCATGAAACATGAGTTTTCGGTGTAAATATAGATTGTGGAGAAATATTTTTAAATGAACATAAATTTTGGTTTGCATTTGAATAATTTAGTATTAACTATCATTGTTTACGAAAAATCTATCAGAGTTTTTTTTAATGAAACGAGCATAAGACCGCACAAAACATGAGTTTTTGGTGCAAACATAGATTCTGGAGAAATATTTTTAAATGAATATAAATTTTGGTTTGCATTTGAATAATTTAGTATTAACTAGCATTCTTTACGAAAAATCTATGCGTGCTTTTTTTTGAATGAAACGAGCATAAAAACGCATGAAACATGAGTTTTCGGTGTAAACAAAGATTGTGGAGAAATATTTTTGAGTGAACATAAATATTGGGTTGCATTTTAATAATTTAGTATTAACTATCATTCTTTACGAAATATCTATCCGAGTTTTTTTTTAAAGAAACGAGCATAAAAACGCACAAAACAAGAGTTTTCGGTGCAAACATAGATTGTGGAGAAATATTTGTAAATGTATTTTGGTTTCCATTTGAATAATTTAGTATTAACTATCATTCTTTACGAAAAATCTATCCGTGTTTTTTTTTTAATGAAACGAGCATAAAAACGCAAGAAACATGAGTTTTCGGTGCAAACAAAGATTGTGGAGAAATATTTTAAAATGAACACAAATTTTTTTTAATTTTTGTTTGGATTTGAATAATTTAGTATTAACTATCATTCTTTATGAAAAATATATCCGTGTTCTTTTGAACGAAACGTGCGTAAAAACGGACAAAACATGAGTTTTCGGTGCAAACAAAGATTGTGCAGAAATATTTTTGAATGAACAAAAATATTGGTTTGCAATTTAATAATTTAGTATTAACTATCATTCTTTACAAAAAATCTATCCGAGTTTTTTTTAATGAAACGAGCGTAAAAACGCATGAAACATGAGTTTTCGATATAAACATAGATTGTGGAGAAATATTTTTAAATAAACATAAATTTTGGTTTGCATTTGAATAATTTAGTATTAACTATCATTCTTTACGAAAAATCTATCCGTGTTTTTTTTTGAATGAAACGAGCATAAAAACGCAAGAAACATGAGTTTTCGGAGCGAAAAAATATTGTGGAGAAATATTTTAAAATGAACACAAATTTTTGTTTGCATTTGAATAATTTAGTATTAACTATCATTCTTTGTGAAAAATATATCCGTGTTCTTTTGAACGAAACGTGCGTAAAAAACGCACAAAACATGAGTTTTCGGTGCAAACAAAGATTGTGGAGAAATATTTTTGAATGAACATAAATATTGGTTTGCAATTTAATAATTTAGTATTAACTATCATTCTTTACGAAAAATCTATCCGTTTTTTTTTAATGAAACGAGCGTAAAAACGCATGAAACATGAGTTTTCGGTGTAAATATAGATTGTGGAGAAATATTTTTAAATGAACGTAAATTTTGGTTTGCATTTGAATAATTTAGTATTAACTATCATTCTTTACGAAAAATCTATCCGTGTTTTTTTTGAATGAAACGAGCATAAAAACGCATGAAACATGAGTTTTCGGTGCAAACAAAGATTGTGGAGAAATATTTTTGAATGAACAGAAATATTGGTTTGCATTTTGATAATTTAGTATTAACTATCATTCTTTACGAAAAATCTATCCGAGTTTTTTTTAATGAAACGAGCATAAGACCGCACAAAACATGAGTTTTCGGTGCAAACATAGATTGTGGAGAAATATTTTTAAATGAACAAAAATTTTGGTTTGCATTTGATTAATTTAGTATTAACTATCATTCTTTACAAAAAATGTATCCGTGTTTTTTTAGAATGAAACGAGCATAAAAATGCATGAAACATGAATTATTGGTGCAAACAAAGATTGTGGGGAAATATTTTAAAATGAACACAAATTTTTGTTTGCATTTGAATAATTTAGTATTAACTATCATTCTTTGTGAAAAATAAATCCGTGTTCTTTTCAACGAAACGTGCGTAAAAACAGACAAAACATGAGTTTTCGGTGCAAACAAAGATTGTGGAGAAATATTTTTGAATGAACATAAATATTGGTTTGCAATTTAATAATTTAGTATTAACTATCATTCTTTACGAAAAATCTATCCGAGTTTTTTTAATGAAACGAGCGTAAAAACGCATGAAACATGAGTTTTCGGTGTAAATATAGATTGTGGAGAAATATTTTTAAATGAACATATATTTTGGTTTGCATTTGAATAATTTAGTATTAACTATCATTGTTTACGAAAAATCTATCAGAGTTTTTTTTAATGAAACGAGCATAAGACCGCACAAAACATGAGTTTTCGGTGCAAACATAGATTGTGGAGAAATATTTTTAAATGAATATAAATTTTGGTTTGCATTTGAATAATTTAGTATTAACTAGCATTCTTTACGAAAAATCTATCCGTTCTTTTTTTGAATGAAACGAGCATAAAAACGCATGAAACATGAGTTTTCGGTGCAAACAAAGATTGTGGAGAAATATTTTTTAATGAACATAAATATTGGGTTGCATTTTAATAATTTAGTATTAACTATCATTCTTTACGAAATATCTATCCGAGTTTTTTTTTAAAGAAACGAGCATAAAAACGCACAAAACAAGAGTTTTCGGTGCAAACATAGATTGTGGAGAAATATTTTTAAATGTATTTTGGTTTGCATTTGAATAATTTAGTATTAACTATCATTCTTTACGAAAAATCTATCCGTGTTTTTTTTGAATGAAACGAGCATAAAAACGCAAGAAACATGAGTTTTCGGAGCAAACAAAGATTGTGGAGAAATATTTTAAAATGAACACAAATTTTTGTTTGGATTTGAATAATTTAGTATTAACTATCATTCTTTGTGAAAAATATATCCGTGTTCTTTTGAACGAAACGTGCGTAAAAACGGACAAAACATGAGTTTTCGGTGCAAACAAAGATTGTGGAGAAATATTTTTGAATGAACAGAAATATTGGTTTGCAATTTAATAATTTAGTATTTACTATCATTCTTTAAGAAAAATCTATCCGAGTTTTTTTTAATGAAACAAGCGTAAAAACGCATGAAACATGAGTTTTCGGTATAAACATAGATTGTGGAGAAATATTTTTAAATGAACATAAATTTTGGTTTGCATTTGAATAATTTAGTATTAACTATTACTCTTTACGAAAAATCTATCCGTCTTTTTTTTGAATGAAACGAGCATAAAAACGCATGAAACATGAGTTTTCG
Source organism: Juncus inflexus (assembly GCA_024447665.1). NCBI lineage: Eukaryota > Viridiplantae > Streptophyta > Magnoliopsida > Poales > Juncaceae > Juncus > Juncus inflexus. The sequence goes on along the minus strand of JAJHPC010000020.1, from coordinate 8,511,573 downwards.
GTGCAAACAAAGATTGTGGAGAAATATTTTTGAATGAACAGAAATATTGGTTTGCATTTTAATAATTTAGTATTAACTATCATTCTTTACGAAAAATCTATCCGAGTTTTTTTTAAAGAAACGAGCATAAAAACGCATGAAACATGAGTTTTCGGTGCAAACATAGATTGTGGAGAAATATTTTTAAATGAATATAAATTTTGGTTTGCATTTGAATAATTTAGTATTAACTATCATTCTTTACGAAAAATCTATCCGTGTTTTTTTTTAATGAAACGAGCATAAAAACGCATGAAACATGAGTTTTCGGTGCAAACAAAGATTGTGGAGAAATATTTTTGAATGAACATAAATATTGGGTTGCATTTTAATAATTTAGTATTAACTATCGTTCTTTACGAAAAATCTATCCGAGTTTTTTTTTAAAGAAACGAGCATAAAAACGCACAAAACAAGAGTTTTCGGTGCAAACATAGATTGTGGAGAAATATTTGTAAATGTATTTTGGTTTCCATTTGAATAATTTAGTATTAACTATCATTCTTTACGAAAAATCTATCCGTGTTTTTTTTTTTAATGAAACGAGCATAAAAACGCAAGAAACATGAGTTTTCGGAGCGAACAAAGATTGTGGAGAAATATTTTAAAATGAACACAAATTTTTGTTAATTTTTGTTTGGATTTGAATAATTTAGTATTAAGTATCATTCTTTATGAAAAATATATCCGTGTTCTTTTGAACGAAACGTGCGTAAAAATGGACAAAACATGAGTTTTCGGTGCAAACAAAGATTGTGCAGAAATATTTTTGAATGAACAAAAATATTGGTTTGCAATTTAATAATTTAGTATTAACTATCATTCTTTACAAAAAATCTATCCGAGTTTTTTTTAATGAAACGAGCGTAAAAACGCATGAAACATGAGTTTTCGATATAAACATAGATTGTGGAGAAATATTTTTAAATAAACATAAATTTTGGTTTGCATTTGAATAATTTAGTATTAACTATCATTCTTTACGAAAAATCTATCCGTGTTTTTTTTGAATGAAACAAGCATAAAAACGCAAGAAACATGAGTTTTCGGAGCAAACGAATATTGTGGAGAAATATTTTAAAATGAACACAAATTTTTGTTTGGATTTGAATAATTTAGTATTAACTATCATTCTTTATGAAAAATATATCCGTGTTCTTTTGAACGAAACGTGCGTAAAAACGGACAAAACATGAGTTTTCGGTGCAAACAAGGATTGTGGAGAAATATTTTTGAATGAACAGAAATATTGGTTTGCAATTTAATAATTTAGTATTAACTATCATTCTTTACGAAAAATCTATCCGTGTTTTTTTTGAATGAAACGAGCATAAAAACACATGAAACATGAGTTTTCGGTGCAAACAAAGACTGTGGAGAAATATTTTTGAATGAACATAAATATTGGGTTGCATTTTAATAATTTAGTATTAACTATCGTTCTTTACGAAAAATCTATCCGAGGTTTTTTTTTAATGAAACGAGCATAAGACCGCACAAAACATGAGTTTTCGGAGCAAACATAGATTGTGGAGAAATATTTTTAAATGAACAAAAATTTTGGTTTGCATTTGATTAATTTAGTATTAACTATCATTCTTTACAAAAAATATATCCGTGTTTTTTTTGAATGAAACGAGCATAAAAACGCATGAAACATGAGTTATCGGTGCAAACAAAGATTGTGGAGAAACATTTTAAAATGAACACAAATTTTTGTTTGCATTTGAATAATTTAGTATTAACTATCATTCTTTGTGAAAAATAAATCCGAGTTCCTTTGAACGAAACGTGCGTAAAAACAGACAAAGCATGAGTTTTCGGTGCAAACAAAGATTGTGGAGAAATATTTTTGAATGAACATAAATATTGGTTTGCAATTTAATAATTTAGTATTAACTATCATTCTTTACGAAAAATCTATCCGAGTTTTTTTAATGAAACGAGCGTAAAAACGCATGAAACATGAGTTTTCGGTGTAAATATAGATTGTGGAGAAATATTTTTAAATGAACATAAATTTTGGTTTGCATTTGAATAATTTAGTATTAACTATCATTGTTTACGAAAAATCTATCAGAGTTTTTTTTAATGAAACGAGCATAAGACCGCACAAAACATGAGTTTTTGGTGCAAACATAGATTCTGGAGAAATATTTTTAAATGAATATAAATTTTGGTTTGCATTTGAATAATTTAGTATTAACTAGCATTCTTTACGAAAAATCTATGCGTGCTTTTTTTGAATGAAACGAGCATAAAAACGCATGAAACATGAGTTTTCGGTGTAAACAAAGATTGTGGAGAAATATTTTTGAGTGAACATAAATATTGGGTTGCATTTTAATAATTTAGTATTAACTATCATTCTTTACGAAATATCTATCCGGTTTTTTTTAAAGAAACGAGCATAAAAACGCACAAAACAAGAGTTTTCGGTGCAAACATAGATTGTGGAGAAATATTTGTAAATGTATTTTGGTTTCCATTTGAATAATTTAGTATTAACTATCATTCTTTACGAAAAATCTATCCGTGTTTTTTTTTTAATGAAACGAGCATAAAAACGCAAGAAACATGAGTTTTCGGAGCGAACAAAGATTGTGGAGAAATATTTTAAAATGAACACAAATTTTTGTTAATTTTTGTTTGGATTTGAATAATTTAGTATTAACTATCATTCTTTATGAAAAATATATCCGTGTTCTTTTGAACGAAACGTGCGTAAAAACGGACAAAACATGAGTTTTCGGTGCAAACAAAGATTGTGCAGAAATATTTTTGAATGAACAAAAATATTGGTTTGCAATTTAATAATTTAGTATTAACTATCATTCTTTACAAAAAATCTATCCGAGTTTTTTTTAATGAAACGAGCGTAAAAACGCATGAAACATGAGTTTTCGATATAAACATAGATTGTGGAGAAATATTTTTAAATAAACATAAATTTTGGTTTGCATTTGAATAATTTAGTATTAACTATCATTCTTTACGAAAAATCTATCCGTGTTTTTTTTGAATGAAACAAGCATATAAACGCAAGAAACATGAGTTTTCGGAGCAAACGAATATTGTGGAGAAATATTTTAAAATGAACACAAATTTTTGTTTGGATTTGAATAATTTAGTATTAACTATCGTTCTTTATGAAAAATATATCCGTGTTCTTTTGAACGAAACGTGCGTAAAAACGGACAAAACATGAGTTTTCGGTGCAAACAAGGATTGTGGAGAAATATTTTTGAATGAACAGAAATATTGGTTTGCAATTTAATAATTTAGTATTAACTATCATTCTTTACGAAAAATCTATCCGTGTTTTTTTTGAATGAAACGAGCATAAAAACACATGAAACATGAGTTTTCGGTGCAAACAAAGATTGTGGAGAAATATTTTTGAATGAACATAAATATTGGGTTGCATTTTAATAATTTAGTATTAACTATCGTTCTTTACGAAAAATCTATCCGAGTTTTTTTTAATGAAACGAGCATAAGACCGCACAAAACATGAGTTTTCGGTGCAAACATAGATTGTGGAGAAATATTTTTAAATGAACAAAAATTTTGGTTTGCATTTGATTAATTTAGTATTAACTATCATTCTTCACAAAAAATATATCCGTGTTTTTTCTGAATGAAACGAGCATAAAAATGCATGAAACATGAGTTATCGGTGCAAACAAAGATTGTGGAGAAATATTTTAAAATGAACACAAATTTTTGTTTGCATTTGAATAATTTAGTATTAACTATCATTCTTTGTGAAAAATAAATCCGAGTTCCTTTGAACGAAACGTGCGTAAAAACAGACAAAGCATGAGTTTTCGTTGCAAACAAAGATTGTGGAGAAATATTTTTGAATGAACATAAATATTGGTTTGCAATTTAATAATTTAGTATTAACTATCATTCTTTACGAAAAATCTATCCGAGTTTTTTTAATGAAACGAGCGTAAAAACGCATGAAACATGAGTTTTCGGTGTAAATATAGATTGTGGAGAAATATTTTTAAATGAACATAAATTTTGGTTTGCATTTGAATAATTTAGTATTAACTATCATTGTTTACGAAAAATCTATCAGAGTTTTTTTTAATGAAACGAGAATAAGACCGCACAAAACATGAGTTTTTGGTGCAAACATAGATTCTGGAGAAATATTTTTAAATGAATATAAATTTTGGTTTGCATTTGAATAATTTAGTATTAACTAGCATTCTTTACGAAAAATCTATCCGTGCTTTTTTTGAATGAAACGAGCATAAAAACGCATGAAACATGAGTTTTCGGTGTAAACAAAGATTGTGGAGAAATATTTTTGAGTGAACATAAATATTGGGTTGCATTTTAATAATTTAGTATTAACTATCATTCTTTACGAAAAATCTATCCGAGTTTTTTTTTAAAGAAACGAGCATAAAAACTCACAAAACAAGAGTTTTCGGTGCAAACATAGATTGTGGAGAAATATTTTTAAATGTATTTTGGTTTGCATTTGAATAATTTAGTATTAACTATCATTCTTTACGAAAAATCTATCCGTGTTTTTTTTGAATGAAACGAGCATAAAAACGCAAGAAACATGAGTTTTCGGAGCGAACAAAGATTGTGGAGAAATATTTTAAAATGAACACAAATTTTTGTTTGCATTTGAATAATTTAGTATTAACTATCATTCTTTGTGAAAAATATATCCGTGTTCTTTTGAACGAAACGTGCGTAAAAACAGACAAAACATGAGTTTTCGGTGCAAACAATGATTGTGGAGAAATATTTTTGAATGAACATAAATATTGGTTTGCAATTTAATAATTTAGTATTAACTATCATTCTTTACGAAAAATCTATCCGAGTTTTTTTTAATGAAACGAGCGTAAAAACGCATGAAACATGAGTTTTCGGTGTAAATATAGATTGTGGAGAAATATTTTTAAATGAACGTAAATTTTGGTTTGCATTTGAATAATTTAGTATTAGCTATCATTATTTACGAAAAATCTATCCGTGTTTTTTTTGAATGAAACGAGCATAAAAACGCATGAAACATGAGTTTTCGGTGCAAAGAAAGATTGTGGAGAAATATTTTTGAATGAACAGAAATATTGGTTTGCATTTTGATAATTTAGTATTAACTATCATTCTTTACGAAAAATCTATCTGAGTTTTTTTTAATGAAACGAGCATAAGACCGCACAAAACATGAGTTGTCGGAGCAAACATAGATTGTGGAGAAATATTTTTAAATGAACATAAATTTTGGTTTGCATTTGATTAATTTAGTATTAACTATCATTCTTTACAAAAAATGTATCCGTGTTTTTTTAGAATGAAACGAGCATAAAAACGCATGAAACATGAATTATCGGTGCAAACAAAGATTGTGGAGAAATATTTTAAAATGAACACAAATTTTTGTTTGCATTTGAATAATTTAGTATTAACTATCATTCTTTGTGAAAAATAAATCCGTGTTCTTTTCAACGAAACGTGCGTAAAAACAGACAAAACATGAGTTTTCGGTGCAAACAAAGATTGTGGAGAAATATTTTTGAATGAACATAAATATTGGTTTGCAATTTAATAATTTAGTATTAACTATCATTCTTTACGAAAAATCTATCCGAGTTTTTTTAATGAAACGAGCGTAAAAACGCATGAAACATGAGTTTTCGGTGTAAATATAGATTGTGGAGAAATATTTTTAAATGAACATAAATTTTGGTTTGCATTTGAATAAATTAGTATTAACTATCATTGTTTACGAAAAATCTATCAGAGTTTTTTTTAATGAAACGAGCATAAGACCGCACAAAACATGAGTTTTCGGTGCAAACATAGATTGTGGAGAAATATTTTTAAATGAATATAAATTTTGATTTGCATTTGAATAATTTAGTATTAACTAGAATTCTTTACGAAAAATCTATCCGTGCTTTTTTTGAATGAAACGAGCATAAAAACGCATGAAACATGAGTTTTCGGTGCAAACAAAGATTGTGGAGAAATATTTTTTAATGAACATAAATATTGGGTTGCATTTTAATAATTTAGTATTAACTATCATTCTTTACGAAATATCTATCGGAGTTTTTTTTTAAAGAAACGAGCATAAAAACGCACAAAACAAGAGTTTTCGGTGCAAACATAGATTGTGGAGAAATATTTTTAAATGTATTTTGGTTTGCATTTGAATAATTTAGTATTAATTATCATTCTTTACGGAAAATCTATCCGTGTTTTTTTTGAATGAAACGAGCATAAAAACGCAAGAAACATGAGTTTTCGGAGCAAACAAAGATTGTGGAGAAATATTTTAAAATGAACACAAATTTTTGTTTGGATTTGAATATTTTAGTATTAACTATCATTCTTTATGAAAAATATATCCGTGTTCTTTTGAACGAAACGTGCGTAAAAACGGACAAAACATGAGTTTTCGGTGCAAACAAAGATTGTAGAGAAATATTTTTGAATGAACAAAAATATTGGTTTGCAATTTAATAATTTAGTATTAACTATCATTCTTTACAAAAAATCTATCCGAGTTTTTTTTAATGAAACGAGCGTAAAAGCGCATGAAACATGAGTTTTCGATATAAACATAGATTGTGGAGAAATATTTTTAAATAAACATAAATTTTGGTTTGCATTTGAATAATTTAGTATTAACTATCATTCTTTACGAAAAATCTTTCTGTGTTTTTTTTGAATGAAACGAGCATAAAAACGCATGAAACATGAGTTTTCGGTGCAAACAAAGATTGTGGAGAAATATTTTTGAATGAACATAAATATTGGTTTGCATTTGAATAATTTAGTATTAACTATCATTCTTTACGAAAATTCAATCCGTGTTTTTTTTGAATGAAACGAGCATAAAAACGCATGAAACATGAGTTTACGGTGCAAACAAAGATTGTGGAGAAATATTTTTAAATGAACATAAATTTTGGTTTGCATTTTAATAATTTAGTATTAACTATCATTATTTACGAAAATTTATCCATGTTTTTTTTGAATGAAACGAGCAAAAAAACGCATGAAACATTAGTCTTCGGTGCAAACAAAGATTGTGGAGAAATATTTTTGAATTAACATAAATATTGGGTTGCATTTTAATAATTTAGTATTAACTATCGTTCTTTACGAAAAATCTATCCGAGTTTTTTTTTAAAGAAACGAGCATAAAAACGCACAAAACAAGAGTTTTCGGTGCAAACGTAGATTGTGGAGAAATATTTTTAAATGTATTTTGGTTTCCATTTGAATAATTTAGTATTAACTATCATTGTTTACGAAAAATCTATCCGTGTTTTTTTTGGAATGAAACGTGCATAAAAACGCAAGAAACATGAGTTTTCGGAGCGAACAAAGATTGTGGAGAAATATTTTAAAATGAACACAAAATTTTGTTTGGATTTGAATAATTTAGTATTAACTATCATTCTTTATGAAAAATATATCTGTGTTCTTTTGAACGAAACGTGCGTAAAAACGGACAAAACATGAGTTTTCGGTGCAAACAAAGATTGTGGAGAAATATTTTTGAATGAACAGAAATATTGGTTTGCAATTTAATAATTTAGTATTAACTATCATTCTTTATGAAAAATCTATCCGAGTTTTTTTTAATGAAACGAGCGTCAAAACGCATGAAACATGAGTTTTCGATATAAACATAGATTGTGGAGAAATATTTTTAAATAAACATAAATTTTGGTTTGCATTTGAATAATTTAGTATTAACTTTCATTCTTTACGAAAAATCTATCCGTGTTTTTTTTTAATGAAACGAGCATAAAAACGCATGAAACATGAGTTTTCGGTGCAAACAAAGATTGTGGAGAAATATTTTTGAATGAACAGAAATATTGGTTTGCATTTTAATAATTTAGTATTAACTATCATTCTTTACGAAAAATCTCTCCGAGTTTTTTTTTAATGAAACGAGCTTAAAAACGCGCAAAACATGAGTTTTCGGTGCAAACATAGATTGTGGAGAAATATTTTTAAATGAATATAAATTTTGATTTGCATTTGAATAATTTAGTGTTAACTATCATTCTTTACGAAAAATCTATCCGTGTTTTTTTTTGAATGAAACGAGCAAAAAAACGCATGAAACATCAGTTTTCGGGGCAAACAAAGATTGTGGAGAAATATTTTTGAATGAACATAAATATTGGGTTGCATTTTAATAATTTAGTATTAACTATCGTTCTTTACGAAAAATCTATTCGAGTTTTTTTTAATGAAACGAGCATAAAAACGCAAGAAACATGAGTTTTCGGTGCAAACAAAGATTGTGGAGAAATATTTTAAAACGAACACAAATTTTTGTTTGCATTTGAATAATTTAGTATTAACTATCATTCTTTATGAAAAATATATCCGTGTTCTTTTGAATGAAACGAGCATAAAAACGCTTGAAACATGAGATTTGGGTGCAAACAAAGATTGTGGAGAAATATTTTTGAATAAACAGAAATATTGGTTTGCATTTTGATAATTTAGTATTAACTATCATTCTTTACGAAAAATCAATCCGAGTTTTTTTTAATTAAACGAGCAAAAGACCGCAAAAAACATGAGTTTTCGGTGCAAACGTAGATTGTGGAGAAATATTTTTAAATGAACAAAAATTTTGGTTTGCATTTGATTAATTTAGTATTAACTATCATTCTTTACAAAAAATCTATCCGTGTTTTTTTTGAATGAAACGAGCATAAAAACGCATGAAACATGAGTTATCGGTGCAAACAAAGATTGTGGAGAAATATTTTAAAATGAACACAAATTTTTGTTTGCATTTGAATAATTTAGTATTAACTATCATTCTTTGTGCAAAATATATCCGTGTTCTTTTGAACGAAACGTGCGTAAAAACAGACAAAACATGAGTTTTCGGTGCAAACAAAGATTGTGGAGAAATATTTTTGAATGAACATAAATATTGGTTTGCAATTTAATAATTTAGTATTAACTATCATTCTTTACGAAAAATCTATCCGTGTTTTTTTTGAATTAAACGAGCATAAAAACGCATGAAACATGAGTTTTCGGTGCAAACAAAGATTGTGGAGAAATATTTTTGAATGAACAGAAATATTGGTTTGCATTTTGATAATTTAGTATTAACTATCATTCTTTACGAAAAATCTATCCGAGTTTTTTTTAATGAAAGAAGCATAAGACCGCACAAAACATGAGTTTTCGGTGCAAACATAGATTGTGGAGATATATTTTTAAATGAACATAAATTTTGGTTTGCATTTGATTAATTTAGTATTAACTATCATTCTTTACAAAAAATCTATCCGTGTTTTTTTTGAATGAAACGAGCATAAAAACGCATGAAACATGAGTTATCGGTGCAAACAAAGATTGTGGAGAAATATTTTAAAATGAACACAAATTTTTGTTTGCATTTGAATAATTTAGTATTAACTATCATTCTTTGTGAAAAATATATCCGTGTTCTTTTGAACGAAACGTGCGTAAAAACAGACAAAACATGAGTTTTCGATGCAAACAAAGATTGTGGAGAAATATTTTTGAATGAACATAAATATTGGTTTGCAATTTAATAATTTAGTATTAACTATCATTCATTACGAAAAATCTATCCGTGTTTTTTTTGAATGAAACGAGCATAAAAACGCATGAAACATGAGTTTTCGGTGCAAACAAAGATTGTGGAGAAATATTTTTGAATGAACTGAAATATTGGTTTGCATTTTGATAATTTAGTATTAACTATCATTCTTTACGAAAAATCTATCCGAGTTTTTTTTAATGAAAGAAGCATAAGACCGAACAAAACATGAGTTTTCGGTGCAAACATAGATTGTCGAGATATATTTTTAAATGAACATAAATTTTGGTTTGCATTTTATTAATTTAGTATTAACTATCATTCTTTACAAAAAATGTATCCGTGTTATTTTTGAATGAAACGAGCACAAAAACGCATGAAACATGAGTTATCGGTGCAAACAAAGATTGTGGAGAAATATTTTTAAATGAACATAAATTTTGGTTTGCATTTGAATAATTTAGTATTAACTATCATTGTTTACGAAAAATCTATCCGAGTTTTTTTTTAATGAAACGAGCATAAGACCGCACAAAACATGAGTTTTCGGTGCAAACATAGATTGTGGAGAAATATTTTTAAATGAATATAAATTTTGGTTTGCATTGGAATAATTTAGTATTAACTAGCATTCTTTACGAAAAATCTATCCGTGCTTTTTTTGAATGAAACGAGCATAAAAACGCATGAAACATGAGTTTTCGGTGCAAACAAAGATTGTGGAGAAATATTTTTGAATGAACATAAATATTGGGTTGCATTTTAATAATTTAGTATTAACTATCATTCTTTACGAAAAATCTATCCGAGTTTTTTTTTAAAGAAACGAGCATAAAAACGCACAAAACAAGAGTTTTCGGTGCAAACAAAGATTGTGGAGAAATATTTTTAAATGTATTTTGGTTTGCATTTGAATAATTTAGTATTAACTATCATTCTTTACGAAAAATCTATCCGTGTTTTTTTTGAATGAAACGAGCATAAGAACGCAAGAAACATGAGTTTTAGGAGCAAACAAAAATTGTGGAGACATATTTTAAAATGAACACAAATTTTTGTTTGGATTTGAATAATTTAGTATTAACTATCATTCTTTATGAAAAATATATCCGTGTTCTTTGGAATGAAACGAGCATAAAAACGCTTGAAACATGAGATTTCGGTGCAAACAAAGATTGTGGAGAAATATTTTTGAATGAACAGAAATATTGGTTTGCATTTTGATAATTTAGTATTATCTATCATTCTTTACGAAAAATCAATCCGAGTTTTTTTTAATTAAATGAGCAAAAGACCGCAAAAAACATGAGTTTTCGGTGCAAACATAGATTGTGGAGAAATATTTTTAAATGAACATAAATTTTGGTTTGCATTTGATTAATTTAGTATTAACTATCATTCTTTACAAAAAATCTATCCGTGTTTTTTTTGAATGAAACGAGCATAAAAACGCATGAAACATGAGTTATCGGTGCAAACAAAGATTGTGGAGAAATATTTTAAAATGAACACAAATTTTTGTTTGCATTTGACTAATTTAGTGTTAACTATCATTCTTTGTGAAAAATATATCCGTGTTCTTTTGAACGAAACGTGCGTAAAAACAGACAAAACATGAGTTTTCGGTGCAAACAAAGATTGTGGAGAAATATTTTTGAATTAACATAAATATTGGTTTGCAATTTAATAATTTAGTATTAACTATCATTCTTTACGAAAAATCTATCCGTGTTTTTTTTGAATTAAACGAGCATAAAAACGCATGAAACATGTGTTTTCGGTGCAAACAAAGATTGTGGAGAAATATTTTTGAATGAACAGAAATATTGGTTTGCATTTTGATAATTTAGTATTAACTATCATTCTTTACGAAAAATCTATCCGAGTTTTTTTTAATGAAAGAAGCATAAGACCGCACAAAACATGAGTTTTCGGTGCAAACAAAGATTGTGGAGATATATTTTTAACTGAACATAAATTTTGGTTTGCATTTGATTAATTTAGTATTAACTATCATTCTTTACAAAAAATCTATCCGTGTTTTTTTTGAATGAAACGAGCATAAAAACGCATGAAACATGAGTTATCGGTGCAAAGAAAGATTGTGGAGAAATATTTTAAAATGAACACAAATTTTTATTTGCATTTGAATAATTTAGTATTAACTATCATTCTTTGTGAAAAATATATCCGTGTTCTTTAGAACGAAACGTTCGTAAAAACAGACAAAACATGAGTTTTCGGTGCAAACAAAGATTGTGGAGAAATATTTTTGAATGAACATAAATATTGGTTTGCAATTTAATAATTTAGTATTAACTATCATTCTTTACGAAAAATCTATCCGAGTTTTTTTAATGAAACGAGCGTAAAAACGCATGAAATATGAGTTTTCGGTGTAAATATAGATTGTGGAGAAATATTTTTAAATGAACATAAATTTTGGTTTGCATTTGAATAATTTAGTATTAACTATCATTGTTTACGAAAAATCTATCCGAGTTTTTTTTTAATGAAACGAGCATAAGACCACCCAAAACATGAGTTTTCGGTGCAAACATAGATTGTGGAGAAATATTTTTAAATGAATATAAATTTTGGTTTGCATTTGAATAATTTAGTATTAACTAGCGTTCTTTACGAAAAATCTATCCGTGCTTTTTTTGAATGAAACGAGCATAAAAACGCATGAAACATGAGTTTTCGGTGCAAACAAAGATTGTGGAGAAATATTTTTGAATGAACACAAATATTGGGTTGCATTTTAATAATTTAGTATTAACTATCATTCTTTACGAAAAATCTATCCGTGTTTTTTTTTAAAGAAACGAGCATAAAAACGCACAAAACAAGAGTTTTCGGTGCAAACATAGATTGTGGAGAAATATTTTTAAATGTATTTTAGTTTGCATTTGAATAATTTAGTATTAACTATCATTCTTTACGAAAAATCTATCCGAGTTTTTTTAATGAAACGAGCATAAAAACGCATGAAACATGAGTTTTCGGTGCAAACAAAGATTGTGGAGAAATATTTTTGAATGACCATAAATATTGGTTTGCAATTTAATAATTTAGTATTAACTATCATTCTTTACAAAAAATGTATCCGTGTTTTTTTTGAATGAAACGAGCACAAAAACGCATGAAACATGAGTTATCGGTGCAAACAAAGATTGTGGAGAAATATTTTTAAATGAACATAAATTTTGGTTTGCATTTGAATAATTTAGTATTAACTATCATTGTTTACGAAAAATCTATCCGAGTTTTTTTTTAATGAAACGAGCATAAGACCGCACAAAACATGAGTTTTCGGTGCAAACATAGATTGTGGAGAAATATTTTTAAATGAATATAAATTTTGGTTTGCATTGGAATAATTTAGTATTAACTAGCATTCTTTACGAAAAATCTATCCGTGCTTTTTTTGAATGAAACGAGCATAAAAACGCATGAAACATGAGTTTTCGGTGCAAACAAAGATTGTGGAGAAATATTTTTGAATGAACATAAATATTGGGTTGCATTTTAATAATTTAGTATTAACTATCATTCTTTACGAAAAATCTATCCGAGTTTTTTTTTAAAGAAACGAGCATAAAAACGCACAAAACAAGAGTTTTCGGTGCAAACAAAGATTGTGGAGAAATATTTTTAAATGTATTTTGGTTTGCATTTGAATAATTTAGTATTAACTATCATTCTTTACGAAAAATCTATCCGTGTTTTTTTTGAATGAAACGAGCATAAGAACGCAAGAAACATGAGTTTTAGGAGCAAACAAAAACTGTGGAGACATATTTTAAAATGAACACAAATTTTTGTTTGGATTTGAATAATTTAGTATTAACTATCATTCTTTATGAAAAATATATCCGTGTTCTTTTGAACGAAACGTGCGTAAAAACAGACAAAAACTTGAGTTTTCGGTGCAAACAAAGATTGTGGAGAAATATTTTTGAATGAACATAAATATTGGTTTGCAATTTAATAATTTAGTATTAACTATCATTCTTTACGAAAAATCTATCCGAGTTTTTTTTAATGAAATGAGCGTAAAAACACATGAAACATGAGTTTTCGGTGCAAACATAGATTGTGGAGAAATATTTTTAAATGAACATAAATTTTGGTTTGCATTTGATTAATTTAGTATTAACTATCATTCTTTACAAAAAATCTATCCGTGTTTTTTTTGAATGAAACGAGCATAAAAACGCATGAAACATGAGTTATCGGTGCAAACAAAGATTGTGGAGAAATATTTTAAAATGAACACAAATTTTTGTTTGCATTTGAATAATTTAGTATTAACTATCATTCTTTGTGAAAAATATATCCGTGTTCTTTTGAACGAAACGTGCGTAAAAACAGACAAAACATGAGTTTTCGGTGCAAACAAAGATTGTGGAGAAATATTTTTGAATGAACATGAATATTGGTTTGCAATTTAATAATTTAGTATTAACTATCATTCTTTACGAAAAATCTATCCGTGTTTTTTTTGAATTAAACGAGCATAAAAACGCATGAAACATGAGTTTTCAGTGCAAACAAAGATTGTGGAGAAATATTTTTGAATGAACAGAAATATTGGTTTGCATTTTGATAATTTAGTATTAACTATCATTCTTTACGAAAAATCTATCCGAGTTTTTTTTAATGAAAGAAGCACAAGACCGCACAAACATGAGTTTTCGGTGCAAACATAAATTTTGGTTTGCATTTGATAAATTTAGTATTAACTATCATTCTTTACAAAAAATCTATCAGTGTTTTTTTTGAATGAAACGAGCATAAAAACGCATGAAACATGAGTTATCGGTGCAAACAAAGATTGTGGAGAAATATTTTAAAATGAACACAAATTTTTGTTTGCATTTGAATAATTTAGTATTAACTATCATTCTTTGTGAAAAATATATCCGTGTTCTTTTGAACGAAACGTGCGTAAAAACAGACAAAACATGAGTTTTCGGTGCAAACAAAGATTGTGGAGAAATATTTTTGAATGAACATAAATATTGGTTTGCAATTTAATAATTTAGTATTAACTATCATTCTTTTCGAAAAATCTATCCGTATTTTTTTTGAATGAAACGAGCATAAAAACGCATGAAACATGAGTTTTCGGTGCAAACAAAGATTGTGGAGAAATATTTTTGAATGAACAGAAATATTGGTTTGCATTTTGATAATTTAGTATTAACAATCATTCTTTACGAAAAATCAATCCGAGTTTTTTTTAATTAAACGAGCAAAAGACCGCAAAAAACATGAGTTTTCGGTGCAAACATAGATTGTGGAGAAATATTTTTAAATGAACATAAATTTTGGTTTGCATTTGATTAATTTATTATTAACTATCATTCTTTACAAAAAATCTATCCGTGTTTTTTTTGAATGAAACGAGCATAAAAACGCATGAAACATGAGTTATCGGTGCAAACAAAGATTGTGGAGAAATATTCTAAAATGAACACAAATTTTTGTTTGCATTTGAATAATTTAGTATTAACTATCATTCTTTGTGAAAAATATATCCGTGTTCTTTTGAACGAAACGTGCGTAAAAAACAGACAAAACATGAGTTTTCGGTGCAAACAAAGATTGTGGAGAAATATTTTTGAATGAACATGAATATTGGTTTGCAATTTAATAATTTAGTATTAACTATCATTCTTTACGAAAAATCTATCCGTGTTTTTTTTGAATTAAACGAGCATAAAAACGCATGAAACATGAGTTTTCGGTGCAAACAAAGATTGTGGAGACATATTTTTGAATGAACAGAAATATTGGTTTGCATTTTGATAATTTAGTATTAACTATCATTCTTTACGAAAAATCTATCCGAGTTTTTTTTAATGAAAGAAGCATAAGACCGCACAAAACTTGAGTTTTCGGTGCAAACATAAATTTTGGTTTGCATTTGATTAATTTAGTATTAACTATCATTCTTTACAAAAAATCTATCCGTGTTTTTTTTGAATGAAACGAGCATAAAAACGCATGAAACATGAGTTATCGGTGCAAACAAAGATTGTGGAGAAATATTTTAAAATGAATACAAATTTTTGTTTGCATTTGAATAATTTAGTATTAACTATCATTCTTTGTGAAAAATATATCCGTGTTCTTTTGAACGAAACGTGCGTAAAAACGAGACAAAACATGAGTTTTCGGTGCAAACAAAGACTGTGGAGAAATATTTTTGAATGAACATAATATTGGTTTGCAATTTAATAATTTAGTATTAACTATCATTCTTTACGAAAAATCTATCCGTGTTTTTTTGAATGAAACGAGCATAAAAACGCATGAAACATGAGTTTTCGGTGCAAACAAAGATTGTGGAGAAATATTTTTGAATGAACTGAAATATTGGTTTGCATTTTGATAATTTAGTATTAACTATCATTCTTTACGAAAAATCTATCCGAGTTTTTTTTAATGAAAGAAGCATAAGACCGCACAAAACATGAGTTTTCGGTGCAAACATAGATTGTGGAGATATATTTTTGAATGAACATAAATTTTGGTTTGCATTTTATTAATTTAGTATTAACTATCATTCTTTACAAAAAATGTATCCGTGTTTTTTTTGAATGAAACGAGCACAAAAACGCATGAAACATGAGTTATCGGTGCAAACAAAGATTGTGGAGAAATATTCTAAAATGAACACAAATTTTTGTTTGCATTTGAATAATTTAGTATTAACTATCATTCTTTGTGAAAAATATATCCGTGTTCTTTTGAACGAAACGTGCGTAAAAACAGACAAAACATGAGTTTTCGGTGCAAACAAAGATTGTGGAGAAATATTTTTGAATGAACATGAATATTGGTTTGCAATTTAATAATTTAGTATTAACTATCATTCTTTACGAAAAATCTATCCGTGTTTTTTTTGAATTAAACGAGCATAAAAACGCATGAAACATGAGTTTTCGGTGCAAACAAAGATTGTGGAGAAATATTTTTGAATGAACAGAAATATTGGTTTGCATTTTGATAATTTAGTATTAACTATCATTCTTTACGAAAAATATATCCGAGTTTTTTTTAATGAAAGAAGCATAAGACCGCACAAAACTTGAGTTTTCGGTGCAAACATAAATTTTGGTTTGCATTTGATTAATTTAGTATTAACTATCATTCTTTACAAAAAATCTATCCGTGTTTTTTTTGAATGAAACGAGCATAAAAACGCATGAAACATGAGTTATCGGTGCAAACAAAGATTGTGGAGAAATATTTTAAAATGAACACAAATTTTTGTTTGCATTTGAATAATTTAGTATTAACTATCATTCTTTGTGAAAAATATATCCGTGTTCTTTTGAACGAAACGTGCGTAAAAACAGACAAAACATGAGTTTTCGGTGCAAACAAAGACTGTGGAGAAATATTTTTGAATGAACATGAATATTGGTTTGCAATTTAATAATTTAGTATTAACTATCATTCTTTACGAAAAATCTGTCCGTGTTTTTTTTGAATTAAACGAGCATAAAAACGCATGAAACATGAGTTTTCGGTGCAAACAAAGATTGTGGAGAAATATTTTTGAATGAACAGAAATATTGGTTTGCATTTTGATAATTTAGTATTAACTATCATTCTTTACAAAAAATCTATCCGAGTTTTTTTTAATGAAAGAAGCATAAGACCGCACAAAACTTGAGTTTTCGGTGCAAACATAAATTTTGGTTTGCATTTGATTAATTTAGTATTAACTATCATTCTTTACAAAAAATCTATCCGTGTTTTTTTGAATGAAACGAGCATAAAAACGCATGAAACATGAGTTATCGGTGCAAACAAAGATTGTGGAGAAATATTTTAAAATGAATACAAATTTTTGTTTGCATTTGAATAATTTAGTATTAACTATCATTCTTTGTGAAAAATATATCCGTGTTCTTTTGAACGAAACGTGCGTAAAAAACAGACAAAACATGAGTTTTCGGTGCAAACAAAGACTGTGGAGAAATATTTTTGAATGAACATAATATTGGTTTGCAATTTAATAATTTAGTATTAACTATCATTCTTTACGAAAAATCTATCCGTGTTTTTTTTGAATGAAACGAGCATAAAAACGCATGAAACATGAGTTTTCGGTGCAAACAAAGATTGTGGAGAAATATTTTTGAATGAACAGAAATATTGGTTTGCATTTTGATAATTTAGTATTAACTATCATTCTTTACGAAAAATCTATCCGAGTTTTTTTTAATGAAAGAAGCATAAGACCGCACAAAACTTGAGTTTTCGGTGCAAACATAAATTTTGGTTTGCATTTGATTAATTTAGTATTAACTATCATTCTTTACAAAAAATCTATCCGTGTTTTTTTTTGAATGAAACGAGCATAAAAACGCATGAAACATGAGTTATCGGTGCAAACAAAGATTGTGGAGAAATATTTTAAAATGAACACAAATTTTTGTTTGCATTTGAATAATTTAGTATTAACTATCATTCTTTGTGAAAAATATATCCGTGTTCTTTTGAACGAAACGTGCGTAAAAACAGACAAAACATGAGTTTTCGGTGCAAACAAAGACTGTGGAAAAATATTTTTGAATGAACATGAATATTGGTTTGCAATTTAATAATTTAGTATTAACTATCATTCTTTACGAAAAATCTATCCGTGTTTTTTTTGAATTAAACGAGCATAAAAACGCATGAAACATGAGTTTTCGGTGCAAACAAAGATTGTGGAGAAATATTTTTGAATGAACAGAAATATTGGTTTGCATTTTGATAATTTAGTATTAACTATCATTCTTTACAAAAAATCTATCCGAGTTTTTTTTAATGAAAGAAGCATAAGACCGCACAAAACTTGAGTTTTCGGTGCAAACATAAATTTTGGTTTGCATTTGATTAATTTAGTATTAACTATCATTCTTTACAAAAAATCTATCCGTGTTTTTTTTGAATGAAACGAGCATAAAAACGCATGAAACATGAGTTATCGGTGCAAACAAAGATTGTGGAGAAATATTTTAAAATGAATACAAATTTTTGTTTGCATTTGAATAATTTAGTATTAACTATCATTCTTTGTGAAAAATATATCCGTGTTCTTTTGAACGAAACGTGCGTAAAAACAGACAAAACATGAGTTTTCGGTGCAAACAAAGACTGTGGAGAAATATTTTTGAATGAACATAATATTGGTTTGCAATTTAATAATTTAGTATTAACTATCATTCTTTACGAAAAATCTATCCGTGTTTTTTTTGAATGAAACGAGCATAAAAACGCATGAAACATGAGTTTTCGGTGCAAACAAAGATTGTGGAGAAATATTTTTGAATGAACAGAAATATTGGTTTGCATTTTGATAATTTAGTATTAACTATCATTCTTTACGAAAAATCTATCCGAGTTTTTTTTAATGAAAGAAGCATAAGACCGCACAAAACTTGAGTTTTCGGTGCAAACATAAATTTTGGTTTGCATTTGATTAATTTAGTATTAACTATCATTCTTTACAAAAAATCTATCAGTGTTTTTTTTGAATGAAACGAGCATAAAAACGCATGAAACATGAGTTATCGGTGCAAACAAAGATTGTGGAGAAATATTTTAAAATGAACACAAATTTTTGTTTGCATTTGAATAATTTAGTATTAACTATCATTCTTTGTGAAAAATATATCCGTGTTCTTTTGAACGAAACGTGCGTAAAAACAGACAAAACATGAGTTTTCGGTGCAAACAAAGACTGTGGAAAAATATTTTTGAATGAACATGAATATTGGTTTGCAATTTAATAATTTAGTATTAACTATCATTCTTTACGAAAAATCTATCCGTGTTTTTTTTGAATTAAACGAGCATAAAAACGCATGAAACATGAGTTTTCGGTGCAAACAAAGATTGTGGAGAAATATTTTTGAATGAACAGAAATATTGGTTTGCATTTTGATAATTTAGTATTAACTATCATTCTTTACAAAAAATCTATCCGAGTTTTTTTTAATGAAAGAAGCATAAGACCGCACAAAACTTGAGTTTTCGGTGCAAACATAAATTTTGGTTTGCATTTGATTAATTTAGTATTAACTATCATTCTTTACAAAAAAATCTATCCGTGTTTTTTTTGAATGAAACGAGCATAAAAACGCATGAAACATGAGTTATCGGTGCAAACAAAGATTGTGGAGAAATATTTTAAAATGAATACAAATTTTTGTTTGCATTTGAATAATTTAGTATTAACTATCATTCTTTGTGAAAAATATATCCGTGTTCTTTTGAACGAAACGTGCGTAAAAACAGACAAAACATGAGTTTTCGGTGCAAACAAAGACTGTGGAGAAATATTTTTGAATGAACATAATATTGGTTTGCAATTTAATAATTTAGTATTAACTATCATTCTTTACGAAAAATCTATCCGTGTTTTTTTTGAATGAAACGAGCATAAAAACGCATGAAACATGAGTTTTCGGTGCAAACAAAGATTGTGGAGAAATATTTTTGAATGAACTGAAATATTGGTTTGCATTTTGATAATTTAGTATTAACTATCATTCTTTACGAAAAATCTATCCGAGTTTTTTTTAATGAAAGAAGCATAAGACCGCACAAAACATGAGTTTTCGGTGCAAACATAGATTGTGGAGATATATTTTTAAATGAACATAAATTTTGGTTTGCATTTTATTAATTTAGTATTAACTATCATTCTTTACAAAAAATGTATCCGTGTTTTTTTTGAATGAAACGAGCACAAAAACGCATGAAACATGAGTTATCGGTGCAAACAAAGATTGTGGAGAAATATTTTAAAATGAACACAAATTTTTGTTTGCATTTGAATAATTTAGTATTAACTATCATTCTTTGTGAAAAATATATCCGTGTTCTTTTGAACGAAATGTGCGTAAAAACAGACAAAACATGAGTTTTCGGTGCAAACAAAGATTGTGGAGAAATATTTTTGAATGAACATAAATATTGGTTTGCAATTTAATAATTTAGTATTAACTATCATTCTTTACGAAAAATCTATCCGAGTTTTTTTAATGAAACGAGCGTAAAAACGCATGAAATATGAGTTTTCGGTGTAAATATAGATTGTGGAGAAATATTTTTAAATGAACATAAATTTTGGTTTGCATTTGAATAATTTAGTATTAACTATCATTGTTTACGAAAAATCTATCCGAGTTTTTTTTAATGAAACGAGCATAAGACCGCACAAAACATGAGTTTTCGGTGCAAACATAGATTGTGGAGAAATATTTTTAAATGAATATAAATTTTGGTTTGCATTTGAATAATTTAGTATTAACTAGCATTCTTTACGAAAAATCTATGCGTGCTTTTTTTGAATGAAACGAGCATAAAAACGCATGAAACATGAGTTTTCGGTGCAAACAAAGATTGTGGAGAAATATTTTTGAATGAACATAAATATTGGGATGCATTTTAATAATTTAGTATTAACTATCATTCTTTACGAAAAATCTATCCGAGTTTTTTTTTAAAGAAACGAGCATAAAAACGCACAAAACAAGAGTTTTCGGTGCAAACATAGATTGTGGAGAAATATTTTTAAATGTATTTTGGTTTGCATTTGAATAATTTAGTATTAACTATCATTCTTTACGAAAAATCTATCCGTGTTTTTTTTGAATGAAACGAGCATAAGAACGCAAGAAACATGAGTTTTAGGAGCAAACAAAAATTGTGGAGAAATATTTTAAAATGAACACAAATTTTTGTTTGGATTTGAATAATTTAGTATTAACTATCATTCTTTATGAAAAATATATCCGTGTTCTTTTGAACGAAACGTGCGTAAAAACGGACAAAACATGAGTTTTCGGTGCAAACAAACATTGTGGAGAAATATTTTTGAATGAACAGAAATGTTGGTTTGCATTTTAATAATTTAGTATTAACTATCATTCTTTACAAAAAATCTATCCGAGTTTTTTTTAATGAAACGAGCATAAGACCGCACAAAACATGAGTTTTCGGTGCAAACATAGATTGTGGAGAAATATTTTAAAATAAACACAAATTTTTGTTTCGATGTGAATAATTTAGTATTAACTATCATTCTTTATGAAAAATATATCCGTGTTCTTTTGAACGAAACGTGCGTAAAAACGGACAAAACATGAGTTTTCGGTGCAAACAAAGATTGTGGAGAAATATTTTTGAATGAACAGAAATATTGGTTTGCAATTTAATAATTTAGTATTAACTTGTCATTCTTTACGAAAAATCTATCAGTGTTTTTTTTGAATGAAACGAGCATAAAAACGCATGAAACATGAGTTTTCGGTGCAAACAAAGATTGTGGAGAAATATTTTTGAATGAACATAAATATTGGTTTGCAATTTAATAATTTTGTATTAACTATCGTTCTTTACGAAAAATCTATCCGAGTTTTTTTTAATGAAACGAGCGTAAAAATGCATGAAACATGAGTTTTCGGTGTAAATATAGATTGTTGAGAAATATTTTTAAATGAACATAAGTTTTGGTTTGCATTTGAATAATTTTGTATTAACTATCATTTTTTACGAAAATCTATCCGTGTTTTTTTTGAATGAAACGAGCAAAAAAACGCATGAAACATGAGTTTACGGTGCAAACAAAGATTGTGGAGAAATATTTTTGAATGAACATAAATATTGGTTTCCATTTTAATAATTTAGTATTAACTATCATTCTTTACGAAAAATCTCTCCGAGTTTTTTTTAATGAAACGAGCATAAGACCGCACAAAACATGAGTTTTCGGTGCAAACATAGATTGTGGAGAAATATTTTTAAATGAACATAAATTTTGGTTTGCATTTGAATAATTTAGTACTAACTATCATTCTTTACGAAAAATCTATCCGTGTTTTTTTTGAATGAAACGAGCATAAAAACGCATGAAACATGAGTTTTCGGTGCAAACAAAGATTGTGGAGAAATATTTTTGAATGAACATAAATATTGGTTTGCAATTTAATAATTTAGTATTAACTATCATTCTTTACGAAAAATCTATCCGAGTTTTTTTTAATGAAACGAGCGTAAAAATGCATGAAACATGAGTTTTCGGTGTAAATATAGATTGTTGAGAAATATTTTTAAATGAACATAAATTTTGGTTTGCATTTGAATAATTTAGTATTAACTATCATTCTTTACGAAAAATCTATCCGTGTTTTTTTTGAATGAAACGAGCATAAAAACGCATGAAACATGAGTTTACGGTGCAAACAAAGATTGTGGAGAAATATTTTTGAATGAACAAAAATATTGGTTTGCATTTTAATAATTTAGTATTAACTATCATTCTTTACGAAAATTTATCCGTGTTTTTTTTGAATGAAACGAGCAAACAAACGCATGAAACATTAGTCTTCGGTGCAAACAAAGATTGTGGAGAAATATTTTTGAATGAACAGAAATATTGGTTTGCATTTTAATAATTTAGTATTAATTATCATTCTTTACGAAAAATCTATTCGAGTTTTTTTTAATGAAACGAGCACAAAAACGCAAGAAACATGACTTTTCGGTGCAAACAAAGATTGTGGAGAAATATTTTAAAACGAACACAAATTTTTGTTTGCGTTTGAATAATTTAGTATTAACTATCATTCTTTATGAAAAATATATCAGTGTTCTTTTGAATGAAACGAGCATAAAAACGCATGAAACATGAGTTTTCGGTGCAAACAAAGATTGTAGAGAAATATTTTTGAATGAACAGAAATATTGGTTTGCATTTTGATAATTTAGTATTAACTATCATTCTTTACGAAAAATCAATCCGAGTTTTTTTAATGAAACGAGCAAAAGACCGCAAAAAACATGAGTTTTCGGTGCAAACATAGATTGTGGAGAAATATTTTTAAATGAACATAAATTTTGGTTTGCATTTGATTAATTTAGTATTAACTATCATTCTTTACAAAAAATCTATCCGTGTTTTTTTTGAATGAAACGAGCATAAAAACGCATGAAACATGAGTTATCGGTGCAAACAAAGATTGTGGAGAAATATTTTAAAATGAGCACAAATTTTTGTTTGCATTTGAATAATTTAGTATTAACTATCATTCTTTGTGAAAAATATATCCGTGTTCTTTTGAACGAAACGTTCGTAAAAACAGAGAAAACATGAGTTTTCGGTGCAAACAAAGATTGTGGAGAAATATTTTTGAATGAACATAAATATTGGTTTACAATTTAATAATTTAGTATTAACTATCATTCTTTACGAAAAATCTATCCGAGTTTTTTTCAATGAAACGAGCGTAAAAACGCATGAAACATGAGTTTTCGGTGTAAATATAGATTGTGGAGAAATATTTTTAAATGAACATAAATTTTGGTTTGCATTTGAATAATTTAGTATTAACTATCATTCTTTACGAAAAATCTATCCGTGTTTTTTTTGAATGAAACGAGCATAAAAACGCATGAAACATGAGTTTTCGGTGCAAACAAAGATTGTGGAGAAATATTTTTGAATGAACAGAAATATTGGTTTGCATTTTGATAATTTAATATTAACTAT